>JAOBRD020102340.1:0-10234 GCA_027575215.2 Hydrozoanthus sils | reverse complement strand
AGTAGTAGTAGTAGTAGTAGTAGTAGTAGTAGTAGTAGTAGTAGTAGTAGTAGTAGTAGTAGTAGTAGTAGTAGTAGGAGTAGTGGTAGTGGTAGTGGTATTGGTAGTGGTAGTGGTAGTGGTAGTGGTAGTGGTAGTGGTAGTAGTAGTGGTAGTGGTAGCAGTAGTAGTAGTAGTAGTAGCAGTAGTAGCCTTTCATTCTGTTTCAATTTAACCGGTGTCATAATCTTCACTCTTGAATAGCGAATCAGGTAATCTGTTCATCAACTGACCTGTTAGGGCCAGGTAAGCGTTGCCGTTGATCGCAAATGCTTCTACATCCGCGCCACATTCGGCAACGTCATGATCTTTAACAAAGCGTGCTCCATTCCACTTGAAAATCGGAGAGGAACTACCGAGCGGGTAGCTCGACACGGCAAGATACGTGCTGCTGCCGATCTTAATTGGTTCCACGTCGAACGCTTTCGAAGTCTGAATCGTTTGCAATGGTTTAAACAGATTCCCCTCCCAATGAAATATGGGTGTCTGGTGCATTCTTGAGTTAGAAGCTACGGCAAAATACTTCTTGTCACCAATGTCAAACGCTCGCCATTTCCTGGCATTAATTACCTTCACCACTTGGTAACTATTAAACCTGTTTCCGGTAACAGACAAAAAAAATCCTTCAAAGACTATTCTCCTCTAACTAATTTAACTCCTCTGTTGAGCCTATTGGCACACTCGGTCATCTCAGTCTTAACTACAGTTTCAAAAGTATTTTAATAAAAGCATTCATTTTATTTATTTATTTATTTATTTATTTATTTATTTATTTATTTATTTATGTGTTTATTTGTTTATTTATTTGGAAAAAAACAATAACTTTAACAGCATTTCGTATTTGGCAAAGGCTTCCCACAGAACTAAAAAACCTCAAAAAGACTTCATTGAGTAAAGAGATTAAACAGCACCTCTTAAGCAAACTGATTCAGAAAGTGAGACGAAATTACACATGTCAAATCTGGAAACATCGTCTTTCATTCTTACTCAGTTACTGTTTAATTTTTAGGCTTTTAATTGATTTTCACTACTTTTGCCTTCGTTGCTTTGCTGTCAGCATTTGTGTGTGAGCGTAAGTTACAAAACCAAAAACACTTAACAAGACTAGTACCTAGCTTGAAAATCTTACGATTTACTTATTATAAGTTATTTTCCAAAAATTAGTATAAGTAATCGCATGGGGCCGAGTAAAATTAAGGATTAATTTCACGAGTATTTTCAACTTAAGCGACGAGGGCAATTTGGAAAAATTGAAAACACAAGTAATATTAATCCTAAATTTTACGATGAACCAGGCGATTACAGGTTTGACATCGAGGGCAAAATTCTTCATTCTCCGCGGGATCCCACGAGAAAGCGTTGCATAACTTAACTCATTTCTCCCAAATGAAACGAAATTCTTTGCAACCTCTGAAAATGTTTGGAAATCTTCGGAAGAGGTTTGAAATCGTTTTTAAGGCATTTTTATGAGTTTTTAAAAAATTCGGAAAATCTTCGGAAATTTTCGAAAATCTTCATAAAATTTTTCTAAGGCATATTTGAGACTTTTTTTGAAATTTTCGGAAGTTTACCAGCGACCAATCAGCGCTAAGTAATTTTGCCCTGAATTAAGAAAAAATGCCCCCGTTGTTATCCAATCAGCTCGAAGTATATTGCCCTCTATCTTATAATACTTGTTAGAATACGTGCCCGGATATTCCGAGCGCATCTATAGAACCTTACAACACTCTATATGTTTTCGAAATTAGAAATACAAAAAGATACAATTTTACTTATAATATGGTATAGAAACTTATGTCAAAATACAACAAAGAAATTAAAGGAAATGAGAAATGAATTGTAATTGTAATTATTTTTGCTTGAAAGCAAATGAAAGCCCTTAGCATTACACGGAGGGTAAACAGCAAGGTCATCTACCAGAACAATATCATAACAAGCTGAGATTTGTTCAAAAATAAAAAAAACGATTATCGAGAATTGCAAAAGAAAAATTAGTATCTATGTTAATCTCTTTTTAAGATTCATTTAGGGGATTTCGACCTGGGTGATCTCTAAGGTCAGAGTTTGTTCTTAGATAAGTGTAAAACACACAACACAGCTTTGGCTCAACTTGCAAGCCATTCACCATTTGATCAAACCCCTCAAAGAAACAAAATTCAAATTAAGACACGAAAAAAATGCACCTTTTTTCTCGCCACTTGTAAATGACAAAACTCTTACTGCCCAGTTGTGACACACCCATAAACAGTTGGTTGCCGATGTAGAATGAGCCCAGGTCCCACGCATCAGTATAAAACGTTTGTATCATCGACTTCTTAGTAAACCTCGTCATCTTGGACAAGTCTGAAAGCGATAAGACGACAAACGTCACCAGTTTCGATGGAGGATAAGTTCTAGGAACCCGTGGTTACAAGTAACTGAATTAATAGAATTGGTATTAGTAATAGTAATAGTGATAATAAGAGTAATAATATTAGAAATAGTAACAGCAATAGAAATAGTAATAGAAGTAGCAACAGTAATAGTGATAGTAATAGTAATAGTGATAGTGAAAGTGATAGTAATAGCAATAGCAACAGTAATAGTGATAGTAACAGTGATAGTGAAAGTGATAGTGATAGTAATAGCAACAGCAACAGCAACAGTAATAGTGATAGTAATAGTATTAGTAATAGTAATAGTGATAGTGAAAGTGATAGCAATAGCAACAGTAATAGTGATAGTAATAGTAATAGTGATAGTGAAAGTGATAGTGATAGTAATAGCAACAGTAATAGTGGTAATATAATATTAGTAATAGTAATAGTAATGGTAATAGTAATAGTAATATTAATAGTAATTGTGATACAGTAATAGTAATAGTGATACAGTAATAGTAATAGTAGTAAGAGTAGTAGGAACAGTAGTAAAAACACAGGCAATTTTTAAATCTTGTAAATCAGGACACAAATTTCTCACCTGGAGTAGGAGTAGGCGTGTTTGGTACTGAAAGAAAAAAATTGTTTACCAAGTAAAATTTAACTCTGAATCTACATGTCACTCTTTACCGTTAACCTTCTTTATTTTGAAAAATATCTAACAACATTTCTTTATTTCACAGCACGGAATCAGCCAAAAGCAAATCCCAAACAAATCAGATATCAAATAAACTGACTTAGCTAAAACACTTACGTTTATCGACCTTTGCGGAAGAACCTGTAAAACAAAGTACAACTTAAGACAGTGTTATAAATTTATATGATCGTAAAGCTTAAGTCGATTTAAGGATTTGGCTAAAACTCGACCACCAAGTTACAAAAGAAAGAATAAACAATGAAGTACACCGATGCCCCTGCCTAGGTACGTTTGGGAGGAAATGGGGTATTAGGCATTTTCCGATTAAAAGACAATTTTTGCTCGTAATTTACGGAAACTTGCCGTCAAAAGCAATAAGGTGTCGCGTACGTCTTTAAACAAGTGAAAAAATAAAATAACAAAATGACGTAGCGCACAATAACAGAGCTTTTTGAAAGAAGTCATCGATTTGCAAATGAATGTTCGACGGAAAATAACAAGCTTCCTCGTTTTCCCGCTCTTTGCTGGACGATGTTTCGAAAATGGCGCGAATTACAGTGCGCTGTCATCAGCGGGCGCGCGCGCCATTTAAAATTTCTTAAAGATATTCTGCTGCTCATCTTTAAAACTGGCTTCGTAAACAGGACGTCGCCATTTTCATTATTTTTAGTACATGGAGGGTTAGGGTGTTGAACGAATACATAGGAACGGGTTTCTCGATACACCTTGTGCTGGTTATTTACTGACAATTAGACTACGATGTGGAGTTTCTATGAGTCAATAGTCAACCAGGCGCGAAGCGACGAGTTGACTATAAGCCAGTTCGGAAATTCAGATACACATGCACGCGTCGGGATAAAATCTAAAATTTATGAAACTTAAACAAAGGAACGCAATGAAGCGGGAGTTTATCCCGATGCGCGTATGTGTTTCTGAAATTCCGAACGAGCTTATTAGATTCATAGAAATCGACAACGAGTAGTCAATTTGTTTTAGTAGAAACCAACAACAACATTTACTACATCTGTAACTTGATAACAACGCATGTTAAAAGAATCCACCGTTGCTTTTTAAAAAAAAAAAACACCGGCATTTTAACCTCACGCTGTCTATCGCTCAACAGACGGTGAGTAGGTTAGCCAACCAGATTGCAGCATTCGTGATAAAAGTATGCTAGTTGGTTTTTACTAAATATGATTAGTTATCTTTACTACCCCTGATCACAAATTGACAATTCATCACAAGGCTAAGAGGTACATACCGCATGTGGATGAACAGAACGAGTTATCTGAAACAAGAAACAATGGAACACAACTTTAAAAAGGACAGCTGACGAAACGTTGAGTTCTAAAATGGCCAGTTTAGAAATCGAACTTTATGTGGGCGGAATCTAATGATGGAAACTCGAAGCTAGAGAGATTGCTCATAAAATTGACCTGCTCCGAACAGATGTGGCTTCATAGCTCAGTTGGTTAGAGCACTGCATCGGTATCGCAGAGGTCGCGGGTTTGACTCCCGGCCCGTTGAAGCCTAAACTTTTTCTCTTTCGCGTTCCAAACCGCGAAGATCGTATCATAATGTCGAGATTGCTTATCACAGTTAGGTTCACCACCACACACTGAAGTTAACTGACGTTTGAACCAGGTCTAACAGTTTTCTTTTGCTACGTTTGGAATTAAACGCCGCCTGGTCAGCCAAGCTGGTAAGGAGCCAATCTGTCGTGCGGGAAGTCTGGGTTCGATTCCCAATGCCGGACCTTCACTTAGGGTCTTGAAATAACTGAGAAGATGCATGCTGCCTTTGCTATAGCGTCTGCAAACAGTTAGACCTTCGTGTCTTCTCGGATAAGGACGTTAAACCGAGTGGCAGACCTCGAAGGGTACCTCGAGTCCTATTGCCTATTCTCCCGTGACTCCTTGAGCCAAAAACTGTCATAAACATAAAAATATCTAGCTGCCTTTGTAAGAATTACACTGTGGTGAGTGATAGATAAAGTGTGTGTCGAATTGTGTGACAAACAGTTTTGATGGAATATTTTTGTAAATAAACAACTTGTCAGTTAAGTTAATGCTCTTCTTCATTAACAACAAACTTGTTATATTCCTAAGATGAGCCAAACGGTTTTCCGTAGTTAACACTATACGTATACAATTTCAAGTGTGATGCTCACCAAATTTTACACATCTGAGATGTTTTCCATCAGAGAAAAGGTACTCCCCGATCCTACAGACTGGAAGAGCCACATTCGAGTAGCCGGGGTTGCCCTGTAATCAAAAAAAGAGAAGAAAAGTGCTTTTAAACGACAGGAAACAAAGAATAAATGGAAAAACCTCTTAAACCTTGTTTCCAGGATTTTCTCCAAGGATCCGCCCCCTATTAAATCGCCGAAGACGAATGATTTCAGTTTTTCCCCAAATATCCAAGAGTACAAGAGTCTCGTCCACATTTAGCCGCCATTTTTAAACAACCTTATATTAAAACTACCTATCCGAGAAAGTTTAGTTAATATTGTTTCAAACCCAGTGTAGTTACGCGCGTGCGCACTGTAAACGGGTATCTTGTTTTATAACATAAAGGGCAAAATTACTTCAAGCTGATTGGTCGCTGGTAAACTTACGAAAATTTCTGAAGATAGTAAACTTTGGAATGCAACCAGGTGGCATATAGATTTTCAAAATAAGTTACACTGGCTAAAAATATTAAAAACTATGTTTTAAAATTATCCCGACGTTTCGAACCGTTCCATGGTCTTCATTAGGGGAAGTTATAAGATGTTATAAAAGCAATATATTTTAAAAAGCCAAAAAATGCTAATCTCTTTTTTTCTCTAAAATTCAAGTTCAGATACTCCTTGGGAAGATGTAAACCATCGTCTCGGTTTAGTGCCTTTTGTCCACAAACGTTGATCTCCCTCTTATTTTCCATCTTGTAAACAGCTTTTTTGTGCTCTTTTTCTCTTGTGCCAAGCTGCCTTTTTGTCTGCTTTTAAGATTTTCCGAAAATTTTAAATAGAAACATTTTTCGAAGATTTTCGAAAAATTCCGAAGATTTCCGAACACCTCCGAAGATTTTCCCCAGTTTTTTGAAGAATCATAAAAGTGGCTTAGAAACGATTTCAAAACTCTTCCGAAGATTTCCGAATGTTTTCAGCGATTACAAAGATTTTATTACATCACCAACAATTTCCGAATACACTTGGGATGAATGTTTAGTTATGCAACGCTTTGTCGTGCTGGGGAAACCGCGGAGAATGAAAGAATTTTGCCCTCGATGTCATAAACCTGTAATCGCCTGGTTCCTCGCATTAGGATAAATATCACTTCTGTTTTCAATTTTTTCCAAATTAAGCGACGAGGGCAATTTGGAAAAAATTGAAAACACTCATTTTACTCGGCCCCATGCGGTTACCTATACAAACTCACTAAATCAAAATACGGCCAAAGTTTCATGTAATAAGGTAAAACAAAACCTTTACGTACTTGTGGTCCTGGGGGTCCTTGATCTCCTCTGTCTCCTTTTGGCCCCGTCAGTCCCTATGGAACACAATAAAAAACAAAACCAGGGTGGTGAAATTAGTTACGATGCAATAAAATTATTGTTTGCTTTCTTATTGTTAAACAAAAAACAGTCTTCAGATTAAGAAATATTTTCAGTCACAAAATCAATATACTGAATTTTCCACAAAATTTGTTCTTCCCCCTTCCCTCCCCTCCCCACTCCGTTTATTTTTTTGATCAATAAGGGAGGACAGAAGCCGGTATGTCTTGGGCCTGTAGTGATTGGCTGACGCTGTTGTAGTGTCCCTGTTCTTTATTTACTATTTAGTTTTTCATTATTCAAACTACTTAAAAGGATGGTGGATCCGAAAAAAATATATTAAAAATAAATAGATTAAGTGTTAGTTGGAAGGGAAGAAAAGAAATGATTGTTTTTGAGAATGTTTTCTTCTCTTTGTGTCATACCATATAATGAAAATCTTTTTATCTCCTAGCATGAGAAAATGTTTTATAAAATAAATTCAGTAAAACACGCGCTCTGATTGGCCGAGGACCATTTTCTAAATCTGGATAGAAATCAAGAATGACGCCATCGGTTGTTATTATTTTATAAAAGCTTTAGAAGATATTTTCCGTGTTTCCATACTCTGCTGGAAACACGCGGGATTGTTGGGAGAACACTCGAAAATATTTAGAATCACTAGCTATCAGTTTGTGATCCAAACCTTTTCTCGTGTTCTCCCAACAATCCTGCGTGTTTCCAGCAGAGTATGGAAACGCGGAAAATATCTTCTAAAGCTTAAACAGTACATCCACCAAAGTTGTTTTTTAAGTTAGTTTTTGGCTTCGGCTATAAAACCCAGCTCTCTTTAAAACATGCGGTGTAAAATTATGCTTGTTTTACTTTTAGTACTTCGTTATATTAAAAAAGAATCTAATCTTAAGTACTCTAAGTTAAAACCTAACACGATTGCACCTTCTCTATCCTCAACTGATACTTCCAAACCTCATGCAACAGTTAACGTTCTAAAAATTAAGGTTAAGTACAACCATACACCAGTGTGGCAACATGCACTTGCAACTGAAGGATTGCACATGCAACATGCAGCTACTGTAGCAAACATGCATCAGTTGGTTGATGAAGAGCAATAGCGTGTAGCATGCAGCTTCCTTTGCGTTCTACCTGTGGGCCGATTGGTCCTTGCACTCCCTGGAAACGAAATATTAACAAATGAATCTGTAGCTGGACAATAAACCAGGCCAGGCCCGTAGCCAGGATTAAGGAGTTTAAATAACGAGGACGGCAACGCCGACCGGACGACTGCAGGAACAATGGCGAATACAATAGCTGCACGTTGGAATGCACCGTGCGGGTCACCTGCACGCCGTCGTCTTGGAAACTACAATGTGAAAAGCTCAGTTTGAAGTTTTAAAGCCCGACGCACACGGGAGGAAACGGCTGAGCAAAAAGTCTCGCGAGGTCGTTAGCTCAGCTGTTTTCTCCCGTGTGCGCGTAAATTTTGGTGAGGCAAAAATTATCAAACATGTTAGATATTTTTCTCACGACCTCGCGAGGCAAAAATCTCACCAAAATTCACGCACAAACGGGAGGAAACAGCTGAGCTAACGACCTCGCGAGACTTTTTGCTCAGCCGTTTCCTCTCGTTTGCGCCGGGCTTAACGACTAAGACAACGACCCACATAAAATGTGTCAGGCTTCTTTCTTATTTGAGAAGAACACTTTCATCTTTTTCTGTTCACAAAGGGTAACTCGGACAAAAAAGAATGCAAACTAGCCAAACGTGATCGAAAAGTTCAAGCAAGAAGTGTGTTTATATAAGCCGTCATTGTCGATGTTGTTGTCCTCGTTGCTTAAAAGTCCCTGAGGTTAACCGAGGCAGTATATCGTTTGGCCGTGCGAGAACGTTTAGTCGTTATTACCGTAGTTGTCCTTTCTGTTCGCTGAAACGTCTCTTTTTTGCCTCTCAAAGCACCTTTTCATCACAAGTCTGACAAAAGTTGGTGGCCCATAAAACTGAATTTCCGATTGAATGACAGATAATCAAAACTGAAAAAGTAAGCACCAGTGGCGTAAAGCGACGAGTTTTTCGATACCAACATCGCCTTTTTTTATAAAGACACAACTAACGGGTTCGCTGATACACGCTTTCTCAGCTAAATATACGGTAGCAACTGCTTTTTGTAAACATGGAACGATATGTCTTCTTTTAAATTTTGACCGAGGCAAGTGCATCAAGGTGGCTACGGGCCTGTAAACTTGAACGACAAGGGTTCTGGAACAAATCTTGTCCCTACAGATTTAGTACTTAGTACGTTACTTGTTAACAATGTTACGGTGAGGCATCAATAATCTATACGCTGTGTGCACTATTAGCTAAATCGTTCCTCGAGCCTAAGTGGCTCATAGGACCGGCGCTTATCTCCGGTTTCTGTAGTGTTCAGCGGATGAGAGTCTTTTATTCCCCCTGGACAGGCCAATAATCTATCACAGGACCCCAGAGGAACTGGCACTCATTTATACAGCTTAGGAACAACTGAACAGCTAAATGTCTTGCTCAAGGACACAACACAGTGGTCTGACCGGGACTCGAACTCGTGATCTTAGGATTACGAGTAGCCTGCGTTGCGGCTGTTTTTTAATGGAGACGTCCCTCTTTTACTCGCGCGTTCAACATCGCGACCCTGCCTCTCCCCTAAAAAACAGCCGCTACGCAGGCTAGATTACGAGTCGAACACGCTAAGAGCTGCCACTGTACCGCCGACATCGTGTGCACTATTGATCCTTAACAAAAAATGCTCTAGAAACAAAAAAAACTAAAAAAGATAAAAAACAATATTGTCAATGAATTATGCTTTTTTTCGCAAAGAAAACAACACCTTACCAGTAAAAAGAGTTAAGAAAATTCTTGGGAGCAAAAAAAAGATCGTTTCAGCTTTTTCTTTAACAAAGAGGACGGCGGAAAACTAGTCCCAGTTTCAGGAAAATAATCTATGTAACAACCTTATTCTGAACGTGAAGTGAAATTAACCTATCCAACCCCTCCCCTGGAAGTGAAGCGAAATCATTAACCCAACCAACCCCCTTCCCTTAACGTGAAGCTAAAACAACCCACCTACGCTTCCCTGAGCGTGAGGTTAAAACAATCAACCAACCTCTTCCTTAACCATTGTTCTAAGTTCAACTTTAAAAAAACACTAAGCCCCCTTCCCCATCAAATTCACAGGGCTTTTTCCTTGAAGTTGGTAGGAAAAGCCCGGGAGATGAGGATGTGGGCGCGTTTCGTTTCATACTTTCGTAAAATGTTAATAGCAATAATAATAATAATAATAATAATAATAATAATAATAATAATAATAATTACTATTATCATCATAGTTGTTAATGTTATTGTTGTTATTGTTATCATATAAAGGTATTGTTGCATTAAAGGCGCTGTTATACTACGCAATTTTCCCAGCAACTTGTCTCGCATCGCCATCGCAAGACAAGTTGCCGAAAAAATACGCAATTTTCTCATGCAGCAACTTATCAACTCAGAATCATTTGGCGCGAGATGGTGGTCGACGAAAATGAGCTCTGCGCATGCGCTGTTAAATCAAATTCCTCAAAAATTGCGAAGAAA
>JAOBRD020102235.1:0-10234 GCA_027575215.2 Hydrozoanthus sils | reverse complement strand
CTTATTGACAGACTATCGCATAATAATAATAATAATAATAATAATAATAATAATAATAATAATAATAATAATAATAATTAGTATGATTAATATGCTTGCGCGCTTTCCATACGATGATCAAGTGTGCATTACAAATGGAAAATTAAATGAATAAAAGTTAGGAAACATCAAAAGTGATTAACATGTAATTAATCTGTTACAAAAGAACGTACATAAGGTCAAATTAAAATACAACAAAAGCCCGGTTCACACTTGTGAGATAAGCACAAGCATAAGCATAAGGAATCGATGTTTACACAAAATAAGCAAAAGAAAATGAAGAAAAAAGGCACGGGCAAGGTGGACTGATGATGACATGCTTATGCTTGTTTCACGGATGTTCACACTGGTGAAAAAAACAACATAAGGATAAGCAGAAGCACAAGAGACTGAAAGAAAATGTTTCTTTTTTCTTGTACTTGATATTGTGCTTATTTCACGCATGTCCACACTAGGATTTTCCAGTGCTTGTGCTTATCTCACAAGTGTGAGCCAGACTAAACAGTTGGCCTTGATGAGAAGCTGTGGAAAGAATTTTGCTTGTTCCCTAAACAACATATTGCCCGACAACGAATGACTATGAAAGTTAGTTAAAATTCTACTGATGGTCTTAAAAAGAGCCAACGCGATACACGTTTTCCCCTTTTTCATAATTTTTTATTCTTTCACGTTATCAAAGGCTGACCTTTTCTCGTCAAGTCTAAAAAGACAAACTAATCGACAAGGCCGCTGCAAGTTTGACTATTCTAATGTAACTTCCTGGGCTATAGTAGTTTGATTCTTCTTAATATTAGCATTTTCAAGCTGAATTGAAGCTAACCCGGAGTTTCTTGAACCAGCTAGACAATAAACTCAGAGACGACAGCACTTGTTTAGGCTGTTCTAGAATGCAACTAAGCTTTTGTTGGCTCAGAGGGCAAAACTGTGAATGACTCAACGACACCAAGAAAACTTAAAAATATTATTACTATTCCTGCTAGTACAAATATTACAAACACTATTACTAGAACTAGATCGAACTAGAATAGCATTACATGCAATAATTATAGAGTGCGCGAAAATAAAAACATGAAAATGTGTCAACCATTCTTTTTTGAGGCACTTTTAACAAACCTTTTTCTTCTCAAAGACTTCCACAGAAGGAGCGAAAACCTATGTCTGATTAAGCTGTTACAAATGTTTGTCTTTGCGAGGTTAGACGCGAAAAACGTCTATTATTTGTTGATTCAGTGGTCCCCTTTTTGCCTGCTAAGCCCGAATTTTTATCACCAAGTGAGAACATTGAGTAGATTAAAACTAAACAAAGTTCTTTACCTTTGACAGCGATAATTGTCCAAAACAGTCGTAAGAGAACAACATATTTTCAGCTGTGACAAGCCTGTGCAGAGTCGGGGTTTGATCGTATCTCGTTTAGGCAGCTGCGGCTGAAATCTGAAGACATCTTTTTCTTTACGTTCACCGCAGGAGCATCGAATAGAGATGAAACGCTTTATTGTCGTTATTGCTTTAGTAGCAATTTCCTTATCCGGTAAGATCATTTTTATTCAACTTAAAAAAACGTTTTTTCTGTATTGTCGGTTTATTTATTTTATTTAGCAAGGAAGAATTTTTGAAAACAAATATCATGCTCGAACGGAAAATGTTCACTGTTACATTAACTTCTTTTTCTTATTATATACAAAACATTTTGATCAGATATAACACTACCGATTGAAAAAGCTAAGAAAAATAAACAGTCAACCCTAGCTAGATTATGCCGTAAGTTCTCAAAGTAGGGTGCCTGTCTCGAAACTCTCACCTATTTAACAAGAACTTTTAAATCAATTCTTTTACATTTTAAGCGACTAGAAAGAGCGCAAATTAATTATTCTCAGTCTTGAACTATTCTTATTCGTTTAACGTTTGTTGTGCGTTATAAATAAATCTAAATTTACGGCTTAAATTCCTCTGTGTTTGCTTCAGTAATAAGGAACTTTCAGAATTGTAACAAGAAATTGAGCTAAGAACCCACCGGCGCATAAAATTCATGTAATATTGTTGGGATGGTACTAATTAACCCTGCCCCTCCCTCTGAAACCGTTTTTAAAAAATACAAATAAGAAGTTCTCTTATTGAATGAGTCAGGTACTGAATGTTTGTCATAAAAGGTTCTTAGAAATTTAAAAAGCGTTATAAAGCCTTACCTAATTTATAACATATAATGATGTTTTGTGCTCACACTGATCTAATTCAGAATTTTTTGATCGTCGCTTCAGGTAACCTAGGAGATATCCTCCTGGGGAAAACAGAAGAGACATCAAAAAATTTTAGAAACAACTTTTATGTATGTCAGATCAAGATTGATTTTTCTCAGATTTATCTTGATAAATCTGTTTTTACTTTACATACAATATTCCATCTGGGCAACTAGTCTGGACAAACCTTTTGGTTGCAGTTTAATAGAATCAAAAAGAAAGATCGAAAAAATGAAATGACAAGAAATGGAGTACCTTAATTTTTATTAGTGTGATAAAAGGATGAGGAATGCAAATTAAGCTGTTTTTCGAATACATCTCTCATTATGTTTTATATTTAAGCCGTTGGTTAAATATATATTGCCCCAGCTATATATTTCATTAAACCTTATAATATATTATAAGTACTGTTAAATGATTTCACCAAGCGCTTAATCTCACAGGTGATGACTTGCGACTTGCTTGTAAGAAAAGAAGTCTAACATATAATTATTAATTTTAGTTTTTGCAATTGTCACTGAAGCTCTTTGACTTTTTGTATTGTTCTATATTCTATGCAGTATCTTTTTGTTTCCGTATAATTGAAGATGTAAGTACAGATGAATCAGGTGAGACTAATAATTCTTTTTTCGTAAGAACAATAGTCTAGCTACAAAACAGGTCCAAAAAATCAAAGGTAAAGTTTTGAACAAAATTAATCCATTCTCACCCGCCAATTGGGTTTTACGGGGTTAAAGTCACTTTTACGAAATTGTTCCCAAACCTTTGTTTAATCCAATTTGCCAGAATATGGGTTCTTTAGAATTTAATTTACCTAACTGGAAAGGTGATGGCAATTGTCTCTACGTATATCCTCTTTGTGATTAATCCATCTCGGAAAATTGGTAAATTTTCCTACTAGTATCTTTGGCAATCGTCTGTACATTTTCGTTTTTATCATTAGTCTTCAATATAAGGCAGTTGTGTAAATATGTCGTCGCACGTGTAACAACGACCTGAGGATAATCAGTAATAATTATGTTCTTGTACAACTTCAAATGGCATAAATGGACCAACTAAAATTGACCTGCTCTCAACAGATGTGGCTTTATAACTCAGTTGGTTAGAGCACTGCAACGGTGTGAGTCGTAGAGGTAACGGCTTCTACTTCGCAATTGCAATTGTGTACTCAACCGCGAAGATCCTATCATGACGTCGATATCAAAACAGAAGCGTTCTTTCTTCTGCAGTTTTTGACTACAGTATCATGTCTGCTTCAGACTAGCTGACATAGCCAGATTTGTTTTGCAGATTTCTCTTGCAAAGGAAAAAACGGGTTCTTCGCTCATCCCACCAACTGCACTAACTTCGTCAGATGCGTTTACCAAAGGCCTTTCTACTTTCACTGTCCCGATGGTCTTCACTTTAATGTTAACAAGTCTGTCTGTGATTGGCCTTGGAATGTGAAATGCAGTGGTAAGTAACAACCTGTTTCTGTGTTGATAAAGTCTGCTAACTAGGATTAAGACCCGGCGTCCACACGAGTCCGGATATTTTTGAAACCGCATTTATTTTTAGGCGAATTCATGTGGACAGGGCCCAGATCAAAAGCAAAGTTGTCAACACGAGGTTTTTATCTGCCATTTTGAATCAGTTAATTTTCATAACAACCTGGACCCGGTTTGATGACATCAGTGGATTTGAAAATTTCCGGTTTCAGTTGTCCACACGATGCCGTGAACTGTGAACTGGGCGGATTAAAAAAAAAAACACTCTCGAGAGCGGTTTCAAAAGGATGCAGTTTCAGTGATCAGTGGATTCACTGGTTTCGTGTGGACGGAAGGTCGATTCACAGAAAAATATATGCGGCTTTAAAAATATCTTGATTCGTGTGGCATGGCCTAATACTTTTCAATCAGTTTAGGAGAATTTCACTTTTGAACTTTTCAGCCCAAAACACGGCAAACGTTGCGTAGTAAATTCTTCCAGGATTCGTACTTTTCATTTATTTTGTACGCCCCTCACTCCCCCCCCCCCTTTTCTAAAAAAGAACCGTTTTATATATAAAAACGTCAGACTGGAAATCAGCCAAAGCTTTAGAACATGCTAAGAACACACCCGAAGCTGGTCATGAGTTATGACCGAGAAATTTGTCTTCTACAATACGGTGGAATATATTTGATTTCCTTGTTGCGTAAAACTTCCGGATCGTTTGCAAAAAATGAGAACAATTTTTTTTTGGAATGAGAACCGAGCTTAGTTGTTGTTGCCTTATGTTTTTATCAAAAAAAGCATACTTGAAAAAAATGAAAATTTACCTTGTTTGCTTTTGCAGATACAGACGCCTGTTTACACAAACCCTGCGGCCTGAACGGAACCTGCATTGACGAAGTTCACGATTACACTTGTGTGTGTGCCGCTGGATTTACCGGGAAAGAGTGCAATATAAGTACGTATAATTTACTAATCCATGCATCAGTTGGTCTGTAGGCCGACCAGACAGTATTAAATAACAAACAACGATTTCATTTAGATACCAACCTAATTATTAAGTTCTACCGTTGATTTTTTCCCTTGGTTAAGTTCTACTATTAATTTCTAACAAAGCCTAAAAAAAAACAAGGTAAAGGATTGAATAAAAAGAAAACAAGGAATGGCTATCGCCATTAAATGTAATTTCAATTTATACCTAACTTAAGCCTATTATTCATTTTCATTGAACCGTTTTTTCTTTTATCATGCGAGTTATAAAAGCAAGACAATATGTAATTGATGTACAATTGGCAAGTTGTAAGTTTCTGACAATGTTTAACTGATTTTATTTATCAACCTGTACAAAGAAATCATTGTTTGTAATGTAGAAGACAGCTAGATATTCCTGCTAAAATGTCACAACCCTTTCCTACAACTGTCCACTTCCATTTCGACTTGCAGATATTGATGATTGTTCTCCAAATCCTTGCCAAAATGGTGGCTCATGTGTTGACAAAACCAACGGCCATACCTGTACTTGTGTTGCAGGATTCAATGGAAGTAATTGTGAAATAGGTAGGCATCGGCCGAGCTCACAATTGCAAGTTAAAATATTACAAAACACACAAACACCCACACGTAACTCAAACATATACAAAAGTGTTTCTTGTAATTTGTCCTGTCTATTTCATCCACATCTGCCTGAGTTAGACCTTTTTAGCTATACTTCATTTCCTCACATTTCATATACAGGTCGAATTTACGTCTGGCTTTGTGCACACCCACCCACCCATGCACCAAAACCTATTAGAAAAGAATCGATAACGAAAAAAAAAAATGAAGATTAAGAATGATTTTACCCTGCCAAGTTTTCTAAAGATTGTTTGAGTATCGTAAGAAAACTTTGATTATTAAACGTTAAGCTGCTGAGTTGATTCAAGGCATCCTAACAAGCTTAAAACTTGTCCCATTTCTTAATGTTGCCCTTGGATAAAAGCGAGAGAATGAAGAAAAACCTTTTCTTTTTTCAAAAAAAAAAGAATAAAAATGTTTTATAATTTTATTCCTTTCTTGCTTTTGTATATAGATATCAACGAGTGTTCTTCGAATCCATGTCTGAACGACGGGTCGTGTACGGATGGAGTTAATGGCTACACGTGCTCATGTTTGCCTGGTTTCTCAGGCAGCAACTGTCAAACAAGTGAGTAGAGATAGCTGCAGAAATTTGTCATCTTATTTCCACAGAGGGCCCATTCAGTCCTCGGTCCGAGGCTAGTACCCAGGGCAACGGCCACGGCCAGGCCCAAAAGAATCTAAAAGTACAATTACAGCTACAAATAACTTTGTGTTTTAAAATAGCACTATACAGTGTATTTCACTTCTAAATGCTAATCGTTTTCAATTTTATCAGACATAGACGACTGCTCTCCCAACCCATGCCAGAATGGAGGCTCTTGCACGGATGGAGTCAACAGTCACACGTGTTCTTGTAAAGCAGGGTTCACCGGAAAGAATTGTGAAAACAGTACGCAAAACTATAATTACTAATAGAGTCAATTGACTTAAGATGAAACCTTTTAGGTTAACGTTTATTGTGGGTTAAGCCATCTTTGATTTAGTAGTTATTCCGGTTCTTACAAAAAAATGTGTAGATTTTCCACGGGAAAAATTGTCAATTACAAATTTAAACTTTAAAACTATGGGAAAAATTATATATGGAATGCAAAGGAAACAAAATCGCCCACTGACGATAAAATTATATCACTGCATAGATAAACTAAAAATCTTGATAAACTATGAGTGAACGACTAGTAACAGAGGTTTAAGTTGTTGTACTCTTGTTCCACTACTTTACCACGTTTATATTGGATTATGATGCAAAGTTCTACTTCATTTACCTTTTACTATTAACATGGATGCATTGTGAAGCGAAAGAACTTTTGTTTGGTTAAGCAAAGTTTTGTCAATATCACTAGCAAAAAGCTCTCACATCGTTGGAAATAAAGTTATTTGATTAAAAGATACGGTCATAGTGTAGGCAAAGGCTTGTGTTCTTTCAAGTGCTTTATAGTGTTTAAAGAATTTTATAAATATACCGGTTGAAAAAAATTATCATTGGGGTTACAATATCATTTAAGATTTTTTCAAACACGGTTAACTTATCTTTAAAAATTGGCCCTACTAAATATGAATCGTTTAACAATGTTTAGGAAAGTTTATGATTCATCTTTGTTACTGTTCTGTCAATCTCCTTTTACAGTTAGAAGAAATTATCTGTTGTACCTTTACTTGTTATTATTTAGCTACAAAAAGAAGAACATGTCGTGATTTTGTTGTTTGTTTTATGGTTTTAATTTATTGGCTGATTTAGACATTGACGACTGCTCTCCCAACCCGTGTAAGAACGGCGCGACCTGCACAGATGGAGTGAACAGCCATTCTTGCTCTTGTGCTGTTGGATTTTCAGGAACTAATTGTGAAACAAGTAATAAAACTGTTCTTCCTGTCTGATTAATTTTGTTATCATTGTCTTCAACCCATAGTCGTTATAGTTTTCATTGTCCTGTTCATGGCAATAGTTTATTTTCATTTTCATTTTTTGCAGACATAGACGACTGCTCTCCCAACCCCTGTCTGAACGGCGGCTCTTGTAAAGATGGAGTCAACAGTCACACGTGCGCCTGCGCACAAGGGTATTCTGGGAAGCAGTGTGAAACGAGTAAGTTGCACTTCTACTCTCATAAACTTTATTAACCTGTCTTAATTTTTTTCTATTTTTATATCTAGTGTTCATTGACTAATAGAACAAGGACGGAGAAGAAAAGTGAAGTACACCTAGCAACAGGGGTATCATTCGAAGTTGTAGATTTAGGATTTTCTAAATAGGGGTAGGGAGAGGGACATGCCATCGTTTTTTTTCAGTTGACTTAAATTAACAATGATAAAAATTAGTAGTAGAAAAAATAACAATAAAAAGATAAAAATGAAAACAAGATAAGTGGTGGTAATGATACTATGACTAGTAATGATAAAAGTAATCATAAAAAGACGATGACAGAATCCCCTTTCTTGTAGTGCCGTACAAGATAACTGCCCAGTGGGTTTTTGCAAAGGACAAGGACCTGTCACGAAGATCTATAATTGAAATCTCCCTTTATTTTTTTAATCCTAGACTTAGATTAGTAACAAAAAGCAAAAGTCGGAAGGTGCTTCAGTTGGATATCAAGAACAATCGTTTGTTATGTTTTATCTCGAACTTGAATTAAATGTAGTTCCACTGTCCGATCGAGTGCACCTTGAAATTGGCGTTCCATTACTCAAGTTCACTTGCTCTTGTAGCCGGTGACGTCCGTTTTTAGTTTCTTACACGGAGGAACAGCCTTTTTTCTTGTTTAAAACCACAGCTGACATTGGCGTTAAGGTACATGCCGTTCTGTCAAGCCAATTATTATGGTGGTGAGTTTTGTTCAAAAGAACAAAAAAAATCATCAAGGATGCTTCCACCTTCTCCTTCTCTCCTTCATTTTTCCTCCTCTTCACTCCCACCACCTCCCACCTTATCCCCCCGCCCTTGCATCCCATGGTTCTGCCACTGCCATTACACTGCACCCTCCCTGCATAGGAACGATAAACTGCAAGCCCTTTATTCCTTTAACACCGTTTACAATAAAAGATTTGTTTGTTATTAAGATGTGGATGACTGCTCTCCCAATCCGTGTCAGAACGGAGGAACGTGCACTGATGGAGTTGCAAGCCACACGTGTTCTTGTGTATCTGGTTATTCAGGAAACAACTGCGAAACAAGTAAGTTTTATGGTAATATAAGTCAATAAAGGTTAGCCTAAAAACCAGACGTTTTCCTCACTTTGTATTTACTACTTCATGAGAACGAAAGCCGTAGTGTTGATGACCACGCAAGCAAATGTTTCGTTCCCAGGTTACCTCTGAAAGAGTGCTGATTTTAAAAACTTAGCTTTCAGCCCAACTTATCAATATCTACCTTCCCCTTAAGTTACTCATGCAAACGAGACATTTGGTAATGAGAAAAAGGGAAATGATCAAACAAAGAAAACCACTGCAGATAAAAAAGCAATTTTCTCCTAATGCAGTTTTATGAAATTATGGATTCTATTTGGGAGAACTGATGTGATTAGGGTTGAAATAAGTTAACTTAACATTTTTATCATTATTATTAGTATTATTATTATCATCATCATCATTATCATTAAAATTGTTATTACTATTATTAATACTATCATCATCATTATTATCATTATCATATCATATCGTTATTACTGATTATTATCTATAAATGTTTTTACAACTGTTTCTTATCTTTTTTTTTATTTTGTTGATGTTTTTAACCACATCAATATTAACCAAATAATATATCTTATGGCATGTAGATGTAACATTATTATTTATTTCGATACTATTATTATTGTTGTTATTACTATTATTATCATTATTATAATTGTTATTATTGTTATTGTTCATCGTTGTTGCTACTAATCGCTGTTATTATTGATGTGTTGTAACCGGGTTTTTTTTCATACAGTAGTTGGAATTGATTGAATGATGGATCAATATCTAAATTAGCCTGCATAGTCCAACCATTGAAATTTGCTTTTTTTTGCCAGACATTGATGATTGCTCCCCTAATCCTTGTCAGAATGGCGGTTTGTGTACTGATGGAGTGAATGGATACACGTGTTCTTGTAAACCCGGCTTCTCAGGGCAAAATTGTCAAACAAGTAAGTCTGTCTAAAACGTTTACGGATACATTCGCAGTAAATAACAAATTTCATCTTATAATCACGGAATCAGGTGGCACCGAGTTTTGACTCTCACCTTTACAGTAAGAATGATCAAGTTGATAGAAAACAATTTATAATTTTAAACCATCTATTGTACAGAGAATATTTTACCTTTTAGATGTATTTTTTTTAATCAAACACATTGAAAATCTTACTTTTTGCATATATCTTTCTCTTGAAGTATGCCGCTAAATGAGTGCATCACCAAAAATTAAATTTTTTTTCTAGGTCGTAAATTTTTTTTTCACTCCGGATAAACTTTACAAATTGGTGCTTATTTTTACCCCTAAGGTGTTTAATAGCAAGATCCTTTGGTCTGTGCTGTCCACTTTATTTAAAGTGGATGAAAACCTGTAAACATCATTATATAAAAAGTTTTTGATGTTTTGTCCATGAAAAGGTTTCTTGTTTTCTTTTCATGAATGTTGTTATTTTATAGATATAGATGACTGCAAGTTGAATCCCTGTAAAAATGGTGGCAGTTGTGTTGATGGTGTTAATAGCCACAGCTGCATCTGCAAATCGGGGTTTACTGGGCCCAACTGTGAAACGAGTGTTATGTAACACGATATTTGGTTTTGCTAAGAATGACATGTTCTTAATCTGTAAACGACAAAAAAACAGATGTCGCATGTAGAAGCAATACCACTTCAGCCAATCGATGATAAGGAGTACATTTTGTATATTATAGGT
>JAOBRD020102127.1:0-10234 GCA_027575215.2 Hydrozoanthus sils | reverse complement strand
AAATGTCAAAACTTCAACATTTCCAAAACGCTTGCATACGTGTCCTCCTTCGCTCCCTTCCTTCGCTCCTTTTTCTTTCCCTTCTGCCCTACCTAACCGTTTCTCCTTTCTCATCCTCTCGCAGTAAGGTCTGTCTTTCTTTTGTACCTCCATCATTCCTCTTCTCCATTCTAGTTTTTCTTTTCACAATTCGCTCCAAACATGTACGTAAAACGTTTCATACTTTCTGAAGGCAGCTGACACTGAACGAAAAGTGGAGATCTGTACACGGTCGTACAATCTTTTGGTGGAAAAAGTACACTTCAATCCCAATGAAATCATATTTGATCCGAACATCTTGACAATAGCAACGGGTATGGAGGAACACAATAATTATGGAAAGTACTTCATTGAGGCCACTAGAATCATAAAGGTAAACTGAACTTTTTCTTGACACTAGAGCTTAACAAAATGATAGAATGTTGTTTGGATAGATTAACTGTTTTTTACGTGGTTTCGTAGTTTGCAAAAAAAGCTCATCCTTAACTTTGCTTTGGATTAAAATCCTGAAATATCCGTCAAAATCCGTCAAGGAGCCACATTGGCTCCCAGATACATTGTCACTAGCAAGAACGATTGACAAAGAAATCGTGTATGTAGAGATGCCATGGGGCTGCGAATCATTTGCACATTTCAACATTTTAGTTGAAGTTTGGGACAATGATTACTGATAAAATGACACAATTGTATTTTTGTGTAAATCTTTCCAATTTGCGAGCGTTGGTGTTGCATTGAAATCTTTTTTTGTGTACTTTTTTTATACATGTTCTCTATCTAATTGGCAGAGCATCCGTTTCACTTTTTAAAAGCTTGCCTATGTTTTTACTATTACTAGCAAACTCTTCCTGGTGCTAGAGTCAGTGGAGGATTATCTAATTTCTCGTTTTCATTTCGTGGAATGGAGACGATACGGGAAGCGATGCATAGTGTGTTCCTCTACCATGCAATTAAGGTATTTTGCTGAAGTAGTCATAACCCATTCTACTAAGAACCTTGCTGCCTTTTAAAATCAAAACCCATTTTCTCTTGCTACCTTAAACTATAGTCGATATCAGAGTTTTCCCCAGAGCAGAGGCGCTGCCATATAAATTTCTTCATAACCTTTGCTGTGACTGCTCTTCCCATGTTACAGAATATATTCCTGTTGATACTGGAATCATTGTAGAATTGGACTGCAGGGAAGAATTATCAACCACTTATGGCATTGTTTGATCAAAGGACAACCCTGTTTCATATTGTTTCTTGCAGAAGTTTCAATAAAGCCTTGTTATTTTCTCTGTTTCTTTTTTTCCTAAGAAAAGAGCAGAGTGGTGCTGGAGTAAAAGCAGAGCTGCGCGATGCCACTGTACAACCCCTCTGTGGGGAGAACTCTGGATAAAAAATATCGACAGACGGTTCATTATGAATAACACATTGCTGGAATCCTAAATTGACGAAGATATTTCGGCTTTTGGTTTCCATTTGATTTCCGTTGTTTTTTCATGTGCGAAATCTAGGCTGGGCTTGATATGGCCATCGTTAATGCTGGCAATCTTCCAGTTTATGATGACATTGAGCCAAAGCTTCTCAAGCTGTCAGAAGACCTGTTATGGAACACCGACCCAGATGCCACTGAAAAGCTGCTGCTTTATGCACAGGTATTTGTGACATGCCTCACACAACTTATGCATGCTGCGCGCTACTAACTCACCCTTTGTATCAGCCCATACAATGTGTGATATCCGCCCAAATCCGCCCAACCTATGTGTGATATCCGCCCAACCGATGTGTGGTATCAGCCCAACCTATATGTGATATCAACTCGGCCAATGTTTGATATCAACTCAACCTATGTGTGATAAATGCCCAACTTGTGTGTGATATCAGCTCAGTCTGTGTGTAATATCGGCCCAAACTATGTGTGATAACTGCCCAACCAGTGTGTGATATCCGCCCAACCTAAGTGTGATATCAACTGAACCAATGTGTGATATCGCCTCATTATTTAGTACTTAAATCATGCTAGATTCGTTTCACAGAGAAACAAAGCCTTAACTCTTTGCCAGTGGTGGATTAATGTTGTGTATGATTCTTGTTTGTTTAGTCGTTGGGCAAAGGAGCTAAGAAACAGGTGGTAAGTGACGAATGGAGGAAAGGAACAGTGGAAGAAAGACTTGAATACGGTTTGGTCAAGGTGAGAATTTGCAAGCAGCAGAAACTACTGAGGCACTGTGTACATTGTATTCTATTTTGTAATTGATACGCAAGGTGATAAACACTTCCATTCAGACTCGATGTTGTTGCACATTACTGATAGAGTATAAATATATGTGACGCTAAGGTAATCTCTCGAAAAGAAATGTGACAAACTGTAACGTTTCACGGTGTGTAAAGACATCGGACCAACCACGCCGTTTTCCACTGACAGACTGCAAAAGTTTGCACCAAGAAAGTTCACTTTCTTGATAATTGAACTATGAGCCATTTTCTAGTGGTCAAACCTCTAGAGGATGCAAGATAACCTTGTCTGGGGACTAGGAACGAGAAAGCGACTAACACTTCAAGACACTTCTGTCTTTACTTTGACTGGTGAAACGAAAGATTGCATTAGTTCCTTTGCTTTTTGTTGGGAAAATCATTAAACTTTATAGCAATGCCACCTTGACCATGTAGCTAGAACAATACAGGCCAACAGTACCATACATCAGGTGTTTATTAAAATTAGCTTATAGAATACAAGGAAAAAACTTATTTCCTATTACAATAGGGAATTGACAAGTTCGTGGTTGAAGACACGGAGGAGGCGCGTATCAAGAAAGAGACGTACCCACGACCACTGAATGTTATTGAGGGACCGTTGATGAAAGTAAGTGATTTCTGTGTTTAAAGTTGAGTACGCATCGCGATGCCAAGAAAAACACTTTTAAACTTGTTCCTTTTTGCTATCTGTTATAGGGAATGGGCGTGGTTGGAGATTTGTTTGGTGCTGGAAAGATGTTCCTACCACAGGTTTGTAATCTAGTAGAACCTCTGTAGCTTGACAAGAAGAAACAACAAGACTGTATTCATGACTGCAATTGTAAGTTACAGAATAATGTCCCGGTTACGCTCAACTGCGCACAAACAAATCCTTCAAATCAAAAATACAGCAAATGTATGAAAATGAACACCTAGCCTCAACTTGAAGGATTTGTTCGTGCGCAGTGGAGCGTATTTCAAAAAGAGCCTGTTGTAAAGTAAATAATTCTAGAGCTCTAAAATGAGAGCTCATGGTTTTTAACCGTGATTTGAAGTTAAAATGTTAAAATCCCTATAAAGCTTATTTGTAACTTTTGAGATGAAGAGTAAAACCCTCTAACAATGTGAATTTTCGAAAGTATAGCATTTTGTCGCAGTTCCTGTTACATTTTGAGGTTATAAATAAGACGGGTTCATTTTTTTTTCTGAGCAAGAATCCCATTATGAGGTCCAGATGTAATGACGTAGCATGAGTCAGTTGTCTAGTAACCAGCTGAAAGCACGCCAAGTTCACTCAAGTTTTTATTTTAACGCTTTAATAGTTTAGAAATGATAGTATGTAGAGCATTTTAACCTGAAGTGTTTGATTTGTCAAGCTTTCCCCTGCTAAACACCGACCATTCAAATTCCGAACTTTGAAAGAACTAAGACAAAACACTCATGCCAGCTGCTACGTCACAGGTTACCAGTCCCCAGGCTGCAAATTTGAATAAATTTCAGTCATTACTTTATTAATGCGAAATTTGCTTTGGTTATTCAATTTCTAAATTCATCCATGACCAGAATTAATTTGAAAATAAAAGATATGTCTGCCAACTTGGTTGCAGTCATTTTTTTCAGCAAATCAACAAACTTTTTTTTAATTTTTCGTTTATCGTTCTTAGGTCATCTCACTTTCAAGTAAAGAGGTGGGCAGAGGGCAGAATGCTATAAAACTGAACCTGCCACTAGGCAGAACACCAGAGATGGAGAGAGAGAGAGGCCATCTCTTCATTTCCTTATGGGGCCTCATTCTCCCTTTTATATTTGTCAACCTTAGTTCAGGCTGCAGCAGCCAGTCTTATCCACTCCTGCCTGCATTTATAGAGATATACTGAGATTTCGGACCGTAGCCTTTCATTGGAGTAGAGTGTGAAACACAATACACTTTTCTCTGACGAAGGACTACAGGCTGAAACATTGGCATCTTCTGTACTCTTGTTTTACCCAAACTATTTCCATAGAAACGCCGAAAAAGCATTATCTCAAATGTATCACATTCTTTGTGAATATGTTTGCCGAACTGGGTTGCGGTCAAAACTTTAAAGCAAATCAGAAAATTGTTTTATAAATGTTAATTTTGTTGTTTGTTGTTAGGTCATCAAATCAGCTAGGGTGATGAAGAAAGCTGTGGGACATCTCATTCCATTTATGGAGAAAGAAAGAGAGGAAAGACTCGCAGCCGGTCAGGACCAATCAACGGTAACAAGCCTTAATTTTGGCTTTTATACAGGCTACCTTAACACAAATTAGCGTAGAATACATAAGTGATCACACTCCTCATCAAGTTGTTGGTTGAAAATGAACATGTTGAATTAAATGTCGAAGTATTTCATAGACAAACAGAAAGATTTCGTTTCTTTACAATCATGTTTTGATTTTGAAATGTTTATTTTCGGACTCGCATTTGTATTATGTTTTTTAAGAATGCCAGATAAAACTGGTTTTTACAGGCTACCTTAGCAATCCATATTTGGTTAAACCTCTTCACCTAGTAAAATACAGTTTGTTCTAATCAGCTATTGTGTACGCTATCAAGTTCTCGTTTACAATATTTAGCAAAACCTTTCACTACAAGCTTTGTTGTATTTCATAATGACAAGCATCCTTGTTGTTTTCTGAATTGGTTTTTTTTTATGTGAGACCAGTAGGAAGAGTCCTGGTACCAGCAAAAGTCCGCTTTGAATCTAACTTTCAACGTTCCTGGACAAGCTCCCAAACGAAACTCGGTGCTTTAAAATCACGAGGAATCTTTAGTTTTTGTATCTGACAAAGAAGACTTTCTCCTTGAAAGTCGTTCCCCTCTCTTTCCCCACACGCTAAGGTGGGCGAACTTGATCATTGTTTCTGTTTTGACGATAGAACCGCTACAACGGTACCATTGTTCTAGCGACTGTGAAGGGAGATGTGCACGATATCGGCAAGAACATCGTAGGTGTGGTCCTGGGGTGTAACAATTTCAGGTAAGGTGAAATTGCTGGAATCCTTACAGGCAGGGCTGGGCATCCTAACCTTGTTGACTGTTGTCAGTAGAAGTCCAGGCGTGATTCCACGGCTGGTTAATTCTCTTGTTGTTAACCAGTTAGTACCTATAAAAATTATTTGGCTGGAACATAACAAAAACTGAATATTCTTGGTTCCAGCCAAATAAATTAACAAAGTACCTAGCTTTTTTAAGCTTTAACCTGAATAAACAGGACTTGGGAAACCAACTTTCCCCGGTCCACTGAGTGTTGCTCGGCATCATATCAAGGCCAAACAAACAGCTCCACTTCTTACTGACAAAGGGCTCAATAACTTCGTTTTCTCTTAGTTTATCTGGCTTGGGTAACCAAAAATATTCAATTTTTTGATAGAAACTATTTCTGTCCCGGTTCCCGGTTTTTTCTTTCTTTCTAAATAACGAAGGGTCGTGAAACAAAAGATTATTTTTCTTTGGTACTTAGTACATTAAACAAGATTGGCACTCAAGAGTTTTCATTTTATTTACATAATCCACTTAAAGTTTTGCTCTTTTAGCTGTTAAATTGAACGTGGTAAAATTGAGACGCTACGTCGGTGTATCTGCAGTGACAAGTTGACAACTATTTTAAGTTTTACACCGTGAAATGGATCAGTAAACTTATATCTTTTATCTTCTTTCTTTAATCATGCAACAATTTACTAGATTTTAAGTTTGTTTATCTCTTTCATTGTGTAAAATTCATGATATTTATCAATTTGATCATCTTCAGAGGTCAACTCTGACATGCTGTAATGAACCAAGGCAAATGATAGAGAAATCGAGAAAGAAAAACCCAACTGCCTCGAGCGGGAATCGAACCCACGACACTCTGATCACATGGCATGTTTTCTAACCGCTGAGCTACCGAGGCAACTACAGTGGCCGAGAGAGAATGAACTAACCCAATACAAGCCGAGCAATCCCATTCCAAGTTCCCCCAACACTTGCCTGCATTCCTCTCGGAAACGTGGATTGCTCTTTACTAAATTATTATGGTATTAAATGTTTTGTTGTCATTGTGCTTGTTCGTTGAAACAGAAGTAATATTTGCAGGGTCATAGATCTCGGCGTTATGACACCGTGTGAAAAGATTTTAAAAACAGCGATTGAAGAAAACGCAGGTGAGGTGCTCGATACAACTAGCTTTCATAGAAGCTTTTGCCGCATTTTGTACTCAAAAATCTCTTTTTGTGTCTGTTGAGTAGTTTGCAATTCAGGTCGCCCATATATTTTCTTTGGAATTATTTAATCGTGCAATAGTTGGCAAAACTCCTTGGAATCATTTAAGAAATGTCTAGATGTCACTAACGGCTTGTACTATATCAGATAGCAATAAAAGTTAGAAATAATATGTTTTGTTTATCGACTTTTTTCATTATTGATTAATAGATAGATTGGTTGACTAATTGTTTGTAAGAAAGTGTTCCACACGTTGAACGCTCAGAAGAAATTCTGAGTCACTGATGGGAATCGAAGCAACAAACGTCTGATTACCGGTCTGATGCTCAACCCATCGAGCTACAGAGGCTAACATTGGGAGTCGAGTCACAGGATAAGTTCTTGTCTATTCCTGCTTGACATACGTTTCGCAGCTGCTCGCTTGATATGTTCAATAGATACATATGATTCTAGGCTTCCATTTGAAAAATTTTCATGACTAATTGTTTGATTGAATTGGTGGCAAAGATTGCTTGACCAAGAAAGTTTCAATGAATAAAAGGTTTTTCGATAAGGTTTGTGTGCGTTGACTCCCTCTTTCGCCCCATTTGTCTGAGGACTAACAATCTGTTCTCATCAGTTTACTTTGATCTGTTTCAGATATCGTTGGCCTGTCAGGACTAATAACTCCTTCCTTGGATGAAATGATTCACGTCTCAAGAGAAATGGAGCGACAAGGCTTCCGAATCCCACTACTTATTGGTGGAGCTACGACCTCGAGGCATGTGCACAAGAAATAGTATTGTGCTTGTTCCAACTGACATGTACTCACAAAATGAGTTGGGGTTTTCACATAGGTTAAAGAACCTTTCTCCGTAAGCTTCTATATAAAACATCGTATATAGTCGTTCAAACATCGTATATACTCGTTCAAAAACATCAACGTTTTTGCCATCTATTACACAATTCATTCTAGCAGAAATTCTCGCGAATAGTTCTGAATTTGGTAGTTAACACAGCAGTCGAAAAGAAACCAACGTAATAAAAAGTTACACACAATAACTTGATAAGTATTGTCTAATAATAATGCTCTTCTTTTTTGCTCAGAACTCATACAGCAGTCAAGATAGCACCACGTTACAGCGAACCAACCATTCACGTTCTGGACGCGTCCAAGAGTGTGGTCGTAGTAAGTTGTTGTCTTTAAGGAGTCAGGATGGCCGAGTGGTTAGCGCTCGTGCCTCCCACCTCTGTTGATCCAGGGTTTGCATGGCAGCTAAGATTTGTCGATCTTATAAGGATACCGAGGGTTTTTCTCCGGATTCTCCGGTTTTCCTCCCTCTACGAAATCAACTTTAACGCCAAGATCGGTTCCAAGGGGCATATGTTAGAAAACTTCGACAAGGTTAAAAAAATATGTTTACCCTCGTTAAATAAATAAAGTTTAATTTATTTACTTTGGAAACCAAAATTGGGACCTAAAGAGAACATTTAAAGTCGCCATCTGTCCTAAAGGTGCACAAGTAAAGGTTTCAGGAACAAGATTACGCATAACAACCATATATTCCCGACTAGGTTACCTCTCCATGTGGGGCAGAGGTCGTCTTTCCTAGCATTACATGTGAAAGAAGAAAGAGAACGTAGACGGAATACTCCTTTTTCAGTATTATACTTGTTGCTCCCTTTTCGCAAGTCTTGGTTTTTGATACGATTCTATGGTTTGATTTGTCAATGAGTCCAAATCATGAGGAAGAATGACTAAGATCCGCCGAAATGTACAGCAATAAACGCTACAGATTCACAGTTCCAGAGTGTTAGATTAAGATGTGATGCTTTTCATTCAGGGCGTTAGATAGAAAAAAACGTGGAAGACTTGGGGCCTGTTTTCACCGACAAGCTCGATACGTAATATTGTGCCATAAAACCTAATCCCAGTTGTATTGGTAAATTCTCCCAATTAGCGCCCATACTTTTCGTGGAACAAATTAAGGAGAATTTTATTTTTACCTTTAGTAGCTCGCGTTTTTTTGATAAATTATCTTTTTCTCAATACCAAATTTTTAATTTTGTTTGCGGGGCTGAAAGTGTTTTTAAATATATTTATTTTGCTAAGTTTTAGTATTATTTTGGCGGCTTTGAGATTCAGAACTATTTTAATTTTGAATTAATGCACATTGTTTTCTTTTATCAAAGTGTTCGGCCCTTTTGGACAAGGAAGGCAAAGATGATTTTGTAGATGAAGTGAAAGAAGAATACGAGGAAATTCGTGATGAACACTACGAAACACTGAAGATAGCTCATAAATAAGAGAGAATGATTTAAAACAAAAAAAGTTATAATTTCTTTAAACAAATCAAGTTGATGTAAGCAGTTTTCGCATGCAGATTTTGCTTGGCAGTCTGTTGAGTAAAGTATGTTAAACTGATGCTTCAAATATACTTTTTCTTCTCACCTTTGAAAATTTTTACACTATATTTTATTGCTGCCTTCATTTTATCTGAAGCTGTTTTGTCAATTAGAAGCTTCGAGTCGTCTTCAATAAGGCGACTGAAATCTAGAAGTGCATGTAGACGCCATGTTGGTTCTCACAGGCACTGTCTGTCACCTGCTAGATAACGTGTACGGTAGCCAATCAGAAAACAGCATTTGCGAGAAAGCGACTAGATTTTTACTAATTTGTGATAGAACTGTTCAAAACGATAGAATAATAATATAATTCTTTTTTACTAGTTACGTATCAATGTGCTTTTACTGTTGACCTGTCTAATCGTGATTTGATCTCTCCTCAGGATCGTAAGTATCTCGAAATTGAAAAGGCCCGAAACAAGAAACTAAACATCGATTGGACAGACTATAAACCAGGTGTGTAAACCAAAGGGGAGGGGTGACTGCTTTCTTGGGCGAGTTTCTAGCATGATTGAAGCGAGGTAGATGGGGGAATAACTCCACTAAAAGATGTTCTTTTTTATATCTTCAAAAATGGCAGACACACCTAGTGGAAATGCCTTTTCACTGTTTTCAGGTTAATAGACTTAAAAACTTAAAACTAATTTACTGTTAGGTCGAGAATAGCATGCACGCACACTCGTTTAACAACCGTTCCAGTGATCTGCTTGACTTATTGCAAGATTTATCTGTAGTTGATGTGAGTTTGGCAGAAGAGCTTACTGAACAATCTCTGTCATCTTGACAACCTCGTCATGATCATAATTATCATTGTCTCGGCATACTTTTTCGATCTTACCATCGAAATCCTATTAACTTTGTCACTTTCACCGACTTCATCATTACCGTTATCATCATATATACTGTTCTCACTACCATCTTAACAATCATCTTGATCATCATTGTCTCGTCATATTTTTTTATCTCTGGTCACTATTTCGATTTTATCATGTAATCCAGTCATCTTCGTCGTCGCTTTCACCATCTTCATCATTGCTGCTTCATCTTCTACACTGTTCTCACTACCATCCTAACAATCATCGTGATCATGATTGTATCGTTATACTGTCACTATTTCGATCCTATCATCGTAATCTCACCATCGTGACTTTCACCACCTTCATCGTTACCTCCGTCATCATCATCCACACTGTTCTCACTATTATCTTAATAATCTGATCATCATAATCATCATTATCCCTTCATACTCACCATCACCATTATCTGGATCCTATTATCGTCAATTTCGCCACCTTCATCGTTACCTCCGTCATCATCATCCACACTGTTCTCACTATTATCATAACAATCTGATCATCATAATCATCATTA
>JAOBRD020102024.1:0-10235 GCA_027575215.2 Hydrozoanthus sils | reverse complement strand
CCAAGATAATCCAATTTTGCGGTCCTTGTCCGCAAGTGGAACCGGACAGGAAGGTAAAAGTTTAAGGAGTAAATGCTCAAAATTTGCGAAGAAGAGTGCATATCAGCAAGCAGAATTGGACAGGAGGGTTCTAAATGCAAGTATCGGGAGAGGGGGTCCAAATTTACGAAAATGAGTCCATATGGAACGGGAGGACCAAGTTTTTGGGGAGATCCAAATCCACGTGCTTAGAGAGGTCCATATCTGCTAGTGGATTTGGGTCAGGGGTCAATATTATAGGACAGAAGGGTATACAAACCTGAAGTGGCCGCCGAATGAACCTACCCTTCATTTACGTGGAGCTGGAACAATTTTCAATCAATTTGTATATGGAGCGGGAACAAAGACCATTTCTTGAGTAAAATTCTCTCATGCATCACGTTAACACTGCCTAAAAGGACTGAATATTTCAACTTTAAGCTGTAGGCTTTTAGGAGTAATTGGTTGGTTACAACTAGAACCTGCAGTTTCAAAGCATCCACATGAAACTAAAATGTAAATAAGAGAGCGCGTTGAATATGAGACGGCAAATAGCTGGACAAAGGGGCTCGTAGCGTCGAGTTGGCTACAAATCACCTGATATCCAACAAGCGCGTATGGAATAATTGCTTAATTAAGTTTTCAAACCTATCCATCTTTGAAAATGACAGCTAAAAGTTATCAAAAATCAATTTTTAGCTTTGCAACACTACACAGTCAGTTTCCATATAGGGTCAGTTCGGTATATGAGCTGGTAATCGGATTGGGTGAACCAATCAGAATGCTATAAGCGCAATATTCGGGGTTGAAAATTTAGTTTTGACTTTAACTCAAGCTGCAATTTAAATTGTTTTAAAAAAATGTATAAAACTTGCTACCATTCCATTTTCTTTTACAATAAAGTTGTTTAGGTAACTAAGCGGAACATGATTAAAAGTATTTAAAGCATTTTTTATTGGGTGTTCTATTTTTCATTCTATAAAGACTTCAGTGCTCTTAAGAAAGAAGTAGAGCTTCTCTATTCCTTGTCAGTTACACCTTAACCCAGTCAGCATTTTTCTAAGCAAATTTTTAGTTCTCTTTTGCATTCTTCTTTCGTAAACAGGTAGCATTCGGCTCCATATCTTTTCTGACACCTGAGAATACAAGCGTACTGCGAGTTGTTGTCCTCGTTCAGTGTTGGCTTTGACTCCACAAACACATTGCTCTGTAGAACAGCAGTCAACACGACAAGAATAGCAACGGAAACTGCACTGATCTTCATTTTCTGAAAGAGAACGAAACATATTGTATTTGTTAAGATTTATCGAATGATTTGTACTGAAAGAGCTCCATCAACGTTGAAATGAGCTTTCAATCCAATAACCCTCCACTGAGTATCTGTTTCATATAACACCAAATGAACAGGAGAAGAGACTCATTTCGACTAAACCAGCCTCGCGCAAGTGTCCAATTGTAATTCTATAAGGTACATGTCCGTTATTGTTCAAAACCAGCTAGTGAAAAAGTAGATCTTCCTTTGCCGACGGGTTCGAAAATAAATATTCCAAGGAATGCATGGTACGTCTTTGATTGAGTAACGATATACACCAGTGCGGATCGAAAGATCTTAGGTAAGCATAAACGAAATTATAGAAAAACTTATTTTTGAAAATGCCTAGCAGTGCTTAGAGTTAGATATTGGTAAGCACAGAAAGTGCAAATAATAAATTTGGAATCGAGTATTTTTGAGGAATTATTTCTTGCAAAACATCTAAATTTGTTGCCAAGTTTAAAAAGATAAAAAACAAATTTTGATACATAATACATTCTTTTTAAGCAAAATTAGTTTGTGGCTAAAATCAAACAAATATTTTCAAGCTCTTTTATCAGTTAGTAAAAAAAGAACCTCTCTCCGGGACTTCGTCAAAACGTACTTTGAAAATCTTCTCCCAAACATATATTTTCTTAGAAAAGCTTAAGTATTAAGACTTTAAGAAAAAAAACTTACTTTTGACCCTGAATGTATTTCCACGATACTTGACGCTGATGGTTAAGGAGCTTTCCTCTCGATAGAAACTCGGGACCACCTTTTATAGTGAGCAGCTTTTTGAACACGCGATTTTTGCTATTTCAGTGATGCCTCTCTGCCGCCGCCCACGTGCACCTGCTGGCTGCTTTCTGTTTTTTTTTAAAACGCGAGGAAGAACACACTGCTCGCATACATTTTTGAAATGGTTTGACTATAAGTGAACAAAAATAAATCCCAGCGAGAAGGCTCAGATGATATTTTTGTGAGCGGTCAATACTTCTCGCGTAAACTCACGAGAAAGTTGCACAGTATAATAGAAATCGAAAAAAGTGGTTGTTAAAACACCAAATGGCGAAAGAAAATTTAATGTAAATATAGCATAAGTAGTTTTGAAATACTCATTATCTATTACGCCTTAAATAAATTGTAACTTTGGTGCAGCTACTGCTATCAGTGCAAGAGGAGCCTAAAGCACGAAAGCTAACGAAAGCCCAATGTTTTAAGCAGAAAAGAAAAAGTATTGTTGAAGCTAAAAGAATGTCGTGCAACGGCACACACCCACCGATTCGGAAGCATTTTCGTTAACATAAATTGTTGTGTTTCAAATATTACTTTATTTTTCTTGCCTTTGTTCAACTTGGTTAGTTAACACGAGACCTAACTGATGCTGAAAATTGTATTGCAGAAAGAATAGATGGAATCATGAACAAAAGCGTTTGCCGACACACAAAAATTGAACAAATTAATGTCGGTATTATAAGTAATGTTAGATTAGCTTTGCAAAAACAACACGAGAAGTAACAATGTTTCAAACATGTTTTAAACCACCTAAAATTTGAATATTTTGAAATAGTTCAACGCAAAGAATTTTTTGGAGTGATAATTTCTCGGCTTTGATTTTGAACTGCACAACAGATGCTAACATGTTCATTAATTGGCATGTCTCACGAAGTTAATTACTTTTAGAAGACAAAAATAGGTCTCTTAGTTTTCCCTATTTATTCTCACGTTTTTTGTTTATCAAGTATTGAAGTTTAATGAGAACACAAAGGCTGTACGGACTTGGCAAAAACTTTCAGATATTAAAGGAAGATAGATAAAAGTGATAAACAAACGAAAACAAAACCGAGTTGAAAGTCTCAACTCCAATGATAAATTACGCATTTATTAGGTTTATACATTCATCACTTAAAATGGCGAGGGATCACTTTGACGTCGATGAGAACTTTCACTGATCCGTTTGACCAGTCGAGTCAGTTGAGTCGTGAGAATCGAGTTGTCAATTTTGACAAAAGAAAGCACTTTCGATCCACCGCTACAGGAAAAGAAATTCAAGATAATATATAATATATGTAAGACGAAAGTTCTAAAGCAGATATCATTGTCTTCAAGTTGAATGAGGTAATAACTGGAACTATAATTATCTAAGGCGTTTCTTTTCCGTGCTGTTTACAACTTTGCGTGCAAGTGTCAAAAGTTTGAATTCTTGGGGCTCCTTCCTGTCGGCTGTTAATATAAATTCAAATTAATAAGTCGCGGAGTGACATCTAGAGTTTCCATCTGAATTTCAATTCAAGCTAAATGAAGTCTCAGCTGGCAAGTTTTTACTCCAGTTAATAGTTATGACGCCGAGCTGTCTTGCAACCAAGCAGCACGCAATGGTTGCAACGAGTAACAGCACTTTTAGACCTCACATTTTTTCCATAAAGCCTGTGTTAGAACCAAATATCATTTGCGTTTACCCAGCATTTAACAAAGTACAAGGGGAACATTCGCAAAAGAACAAAAAATTTCCGATTACAAAACACAACGGCGGGAACCAACGATCGCTCGCAACTCCTCTCTGCGGGAGTGCCGTACTCTCTCCGACACGTTTCATTTTATCATCTAACTCTCTGCACAAAGTCAGTACTGTGTAATCATTTATTACATAATCGATAATTAACCAATGATATATGACATAATTGGTAATTAATATTACAATCAACGGCAGGAACCAACAATCGCTCGCAACTCCTCTCTGCGGGAGTGCCGTACTCTCTCCGACACGTTTCAGTTTAATCGCTTCATTTATATTCTCTGCACAAAGTCAGTATTGTGTAATCATTTATTAAATAACTAAAAAGTGTATTATAACATCTGAGTTTGTTGAAAAATACGATTTATTTCTGCCGAGTTACAATAGCTGACTATCGTATTCCGATATAAGCGCCGAAGAACTTTGAGAATTAGCCTATTTTATATATTAGCTTAGTTTTAAGCAAGTTGACTTTAAACCAACAAAAATGTGTTAAAAGTGGGACACTTTGGGGGCCTAAATCCGCGGACGGCAATCTGAAGCCGCGGAGAGCCAAAGTTCCGCCGTTAAGCCAACAAGGATCGGATGGCCGAGTTGAATATGTGATAGACTGGATCGAGTAGAGTGTGCGCAATGCTGAAGTTTTTTCGGTTTCATGCTGTCCTGTTGTTGGCTCCTCGCTGCTTCAAGTTCCATTCGTTTAAATTGGAACTTTTTCATGTAAACACAGTAAGAATAAAGTTTTGTTCTAGCATAAAACATTTAGCCGCCTTAACTTCTTATTCCTAATTAACCAACATGCATGCAATTGAAGGTTAGAAAATCTACATACATGTTATATACATACATGTATAGACGTTCATACATACAAAATACCTACCTTGAAACCCAGACGGTGTTTTATATATACTTCGCGACTTATTTTCGTTTCAAAAGCAAATACTTGCAGCCCCCCTTCCATTCGCTTAAATTGGAACTTTTTCATGTAAACACAGTAAGAATAAAGTTTTGTTCTAGCATAAAACATTTAGCCGCCTTAACTTCTTATTCCTAATTAACCAACATGCATGCAATTGAAGGTTAGAAAATCTACATACATGTTATATACATACATGTATAGACGTTCATACATACAAAATACCTACCTTGAAACCCAGACGGTGTTTTATATATACTTCGCGACTTATTTTCGTTTCAAAAGCAAATACTTGCAGCCCCTCGTATACGTATGCCAATTAGCGTATTGCTAAAGTCTCCCATCTATTGCTTCATTTTTTTAGTGTATTGTAACCCTAACCCTAACCTAAAACGTTTCCTCTAACGAAATTGGCGAAATTGGAGTACAGTGTACAACGTATACTTGCATGTAAAAGAGAACTGATCAAAGATAATCTTTAGTATTTTGTTTTCTACTGGTGTATGGCCCTAACCCTAACCTTAACACTAATGTTAACCCTTTCCCTAGAGTTTTTGTCCCTAACCAAATCGGTAAATCGAGCGTCATGGAATAGTAAGTTATGTATACTCGGTGGAAAAGTCAGAGAAAATCTTTAGTAACATATTTTTCTAGTGGTGTAACCCCAACGCTTGGGCAGTGGCTAGGCCTTGCTTGGAGCTGGTGTAGAATGGAACAGTAAGGCGCCTCCTTCCCTCCACTAGCCTGGGTGGACACCTTGGGCAAGTGTTAGTACACCCTCAGCCTCCCTTGACCAGGGGTGGTAGCTAGGGATAGTCAAAGGCAAGGGAGTTAACCCTAAAAGAAAAACCGGAATGGGGTCCCGTGAGGCAGCCTGATGGTATACCAGCGAATGGCAACTCCTGCAGTCGACCTGGTCCCGAACGTACTGGCTCTGCCTTTCCTTCGGACTCTACCAGCAAGACCGAGAGGGGGATTCTGGGATATGGGCAAACCAGTCTCTCCATAAAAACTGCCCAGGCAAAGCACGTGGAGAGGCAACTTGAGAGTGTCGTACGGCTTTGCCTGGCACGGAAACAAACTGGGGAGTGGCAGTTTACCGGTTTTAAGTCATGGCTTGATTGGCGTAAAGCCTGACGCCAGGGGTCACTCCTGACAGTGGGAGGGGCTTTTTAGCCCCATTGGATAGCTACCACCCGCTCAAACTGGGCAGCTCCCAGTCAATAAGGTGCTTTCGCATCACTGCCCACCTGTCTTGCTGGGGTGAGCAGAACTTAAGCCTGGAAACAGACTGACAAGTGGACTGCGACATTTTCACTTAAGAATCAAAAATTCAGAAGAAGACCAGCTCTCGCTCTTGGGAGTTGGAATGTCCGAACGGTGTTGACAAGCCTTATCAAGGATTTACGCGACATTGATGGACTGCACAAAACAACTGTTATCAACAGAGAACTGGATCGACTCAACAATGATATCGCTGCTTTACAGGAGAGACGCCTAGCTGGTAGCGGCAGCCTCAAGGAAAAGGAGTACACATTTTTCTGGCAAGGTAGAGACGAAGATAAACCTAGAGAGCATGGAGTTGGTTTCGCCGTCAGTAACAAGCTGATGTAGATGGTGGAGCCAGGCTGAACCAAGTAAGAGCGTATTATGCACATGAAACTTAACACTGATTTAGGTACCACCAATTTGCTTTCTGCCTATCCTCCAACCCTGACTTCGAGCTCCGATGCTAAGCATACATTTTACAGCTAACTTGGTGAAGCTATTAAACACAACCCGAAGAATGAAGTGCTGATCCTCCTCGGTGATTTCAACGCCAGAGTGGGTAACGATCAAGGCTCTTGGCCCAACTGTCTCGGTCATTTTGGCGTTGGCAAATGCAACGAAAATGGTCAACGTCTGCTGGAGCTATGCACCTACCACCATCTCTGCGTTACAAACATATTCTTTGGCGTGGAATTGCATCATAGGTTCTCGTGGATGCACCCCAGATCTAAAAACTGGCACCAACTTGACCTCATCATCTCAAGACGAGAGCACCTTAACAACACTCGCATCACAAGAGCATACCACAGTGCTGACTGCGACACTGATCACTCCCTCGTCTGCACTAAGATCCAGATGCGCCCAAAGAAACTTCATCGTGCTAAGCAACTTGCCAAACTTCGCATCAATACTGCCACTACTGCCATCCCTGAAAAGTTCGCTCTATTCAATGACATCCTGAGCTCAAAACTTGGCAACTGCCAGGGGCTCGATACAGAGGATCACTGGTGCCACATCTGGGATATGACCCATGCTGCAGCATTAAAGGCCTTTGGCAAGAAAGAACCTAAAAGCCAAGACTGGTTTAACGTTATCATCAGCCTCCAGCTTCAAAGAGAAATGCCCTGCAGAACTACCAGCGTAACCCCTTGTCTAGCTCTCTGGAAGCACTCCGTGAGGCCAGACGCAATGCAAAAGAGGAATGCAAGAACTGTGCTAACAACTACTGGATGAACCTCTGTGCTGATATCCAGTCAGCTGCTGATACTGGAAATTCGAGAGGCGTGTTCGAGGGCATCAAGAGGGCAATTGGTTCTACACAGTTAAAGTCCGCACCACTGAAGACATCAACTGGCGAGGCCATTACTGACAAATCAAGACAAATGGAAAGTCGGGTGGAACACTATAGCGAGCTCTATGGTGAATTGAGCTCTGTTTCACCCTCTCTCCTCGAGAGCACTGAGAGGCTTCCCATCTTGTTTGAACTGGATGAGACTCCCACCAAGGAAGAACTCTCAAAGGCAATCAATGATGTATAATCTGGAAAGGCCCCACGGCAAGATGACATCCCGGCTGAAGTTTTCAAATGTGGTGGAAGCCAATTGTATGAAAATCTCCATCAGTTGCTCTTTAGGTGCTGGGAGGAGAGTTCCGTCCCCCAGGAGATGAGGAACTCTATAAATCCAACCCTGTACAAGAACAAGGGAGACCGCAACGACTGCAACAACTACCATGGCATCTCATTTCTGTGTAATGCCGGAAGCTGTTCGCTCGAGTAGCACTACACCGTCTACAAAAGCTTGCTGAAAGGGTGTACCCCGAATCCCAGTGTGGTTTTCGCTCAAACCGGTAGACTGTGGACATGTTTTTTTTAACTGAGGCAACTCCAAGAGAAATGCAAAGAGCAACAACAGCCCCTCTACATTGCATTTATCGATCTAACAAAGGCTTTAGACTTTGTCGGTAGAGACGGCCCTATTCAAGATCCTGCCCCTAACTGGTTGCCCTCCAAAACTTTTGAACTTCATCAAGTCATTCCATGATGTGTCAGGGCAATAAAGCCACGCTTGCTCTAACCATCAAAAAATACACCTTCAAATAACACCTGTCTCGATGTGGAGCTTGGAAAGAGAATTGACAAGGCCGCAACTAACATGGCAAAGCTTTCTGCTTGAGTTTAGGAGAACAAGAAACTGTCTAGACTAAAGTTACCATCTATCGAGCCGACATCGTGAGAACCTTACTGTACGGCAACGAGACTAGGACAAACTACGATGGTCAGGAGAAGCGCTTGAACATCTTCCATACGAGACGTCTTCGTCGCATCCTTTCCATATCGTGGACGGATAGGGTCTCCAACAACGAGGTACATGAAAGAGCCGACATCCCCTCAATGTTCACCCTCCTCAGACAACGCAGACTGAGGTGGCTAGGCCACGTGGATCGAGTGGAAGACGGGCGATTTCCCAAGGTTTGTTGTATGGTGAGCTGAAGTTTGGTTCGAGGCCTGTTGACAGACCTAAGCTGAGATTCAAGGATGTCTGTAAGAGATGATATGCTTGCTACCGTAAGAGAGATATGCTTGCTACCGTCCTCCCAATAGGCAATTGGAAGACACATGCTGCAGATCGGGGTGTTTGGAGGTCCTTGTGCAGTCTGGCACTCCACGCAGGAGAAACAAGGCTGAAAGCTGAAGCCGATGAAAGAAGAGCGAAGACAACAGCAGCGGTAAAAAAGCAGCATTTCTACCGGCAACATATGTCTTCATCTGTTTTGGATGTGTCTGCTATTCTAGAATTGGAATTTTGAGCCACGAGAGAAAATGCTTGTCGAAATCGCGCCGAGTCATGGACATGGTTCGACGACTTCCTATGAACCTTAACGCTTACCCTTAGGGCTAGAGTTTAGAGTTTATAGATTATCTTATTTTAATTTCAATTTTAGCTTATCTTCTTTGAATGATTTTGATGTTTGGTTCACCCTAGAGAGGTAAATGTTAAGATTTTTTATTCCTGATTGGTTTTTGTAGACTAAAACAGGTCTAAAAACAATACTCACCTTAGTGTAGATATTATTAAATGATCTCCAGATTTATTTCAACGAGTCGGGACGTATTTTCCGAGTCAGAAGGACTCAAACTCAGTCCGGCAACTCTCAATCTGACTCAATCCGTGCAAAGGTATTTATCTAAAGCCTTTTTTACCTTTCTCTAGACAATACTTAGAGAAAACTTTTCTGTACTTGCATTAAATTGACTCATTAGTACCATTACTTTATTTATAATTCATTCATTTAAGCATGACAATGGCGTCAGTAAAATGCCGAAATGTTGCCGGTATATTGTTTCGCTTCCAAATATTTCAGTAAAAAGTTTGTCTCTTCCTTCATTACAAAAATACAATTGACGATCGCAGGTTAAAATAAACCCACACATAGATCTGGAAATCATTAAGTTTTTCGTTACATGGATCTTTACTGATAAGTTTTGCAAATAACGCAAAGATGTAAAAAAAATGCAGTAAAAAACAGAGGAAAGCAAAATTGTGACCGCGTTTATTGCATGACGGCACGGTCGAGTTTAACATATTATCAATTGGCAAACAAAATTAGCAATACGCGTCAGATTGAGCCAATGAAAATTGCGGAAAAAGCTATATTGAAAAGAAATTGGAATACCCAAATAATAATAACAGTCATCTACTGCACTGTCAAAGGTGTCCTTTCACAGTTTGAAACAGCAGGAAAACTGATCCGAGTTGGAGAGGAGAGCTTGCTCAATAAATGTATGTTTTATCGAGTACCAAAAAAAAAAGTTGGGGCAGGGTTTTATCGTGAGAGGGTTCGGAGGATTTTGCTCAATGCAGGTTTGGCAAGTACTAAACAAGGTCAATAAGAAGGAAGTCATAAGGGAAACCAGACTTCTCAATCTATTTGAAAACATTACTTAATGGCCTGATTGGGTTTCAGACACACTCAGAAGTAATGAGGTGAAAATATGACTTCTTGAAAACACAAAAAAGTTGTTTAAAAACACTGATAAATAGCAAAACCCGGTAGTTTCTCTATGATGGATTTGATAGTTTTTTTTTTTCCAGGATTTTGACCTCAATCAATACTTTACTTTGTCCTCTGCAGAAAAGAATATTAACAAGAAAAGCCAAAGCCTGAGGCTTAAATGGCTTGGTCAGCTTAACAACAGAGAATTGTTGTAACCGAAAAACAGG
>JAOBRD020101812.1:0-10236 GCA_027575215.2 Hydrozoanthus sils | reverse complement strand
TTACATTACATTACATTACATTACATTACATTACATTACATTACATTACATTACATTACATTACATTACATTACATTGTGTTATATTACTACAGTCGAGAATTTTCTTTGCCTGCAGATTCAATTGCGTACAAGCATCGGCTTTATAATTGCCGTCGCCTCAATCTCGAGAGATCCTTCCGCTCAATGGCTCACTCCTTGGCAGTTATAAACTCAACGTTTTCGTAACAGAAGATCCTATTCAATGTTTTACGGAGGGCTCTGCATGGAGTCCAATTAGCGACCCGCCCAACCTCGAATTAGCGCCCACCTCAAACAAGCGCCCATCCCAAAAAAGAAAAAAGTTAATAAGTGCCCAGCCTCGACTTAACGCCCGACCCCTCCCCCCAAAAAAAGCTCATAAAAAGAAAAAAAAAGAAAGAAATTTGACACTTACAGTGACGAAGTGTTGGTTATTTCATTTCCTCAGTAGTTTACAATGGATAGTATCATAGTCCAACAGCCTGTTAGAACGCTGGGATTTTCCTTAATCTTTCTTTCCACGAGAGTGAAACTCGTTATCCTGAGTGAAGTGTGAGAATCGTTCAGCCTTTTTCATTGCCATGTTAACGCAAACTGAACAAAGTTGCCACTTGCTGAAAATCGTGAAAAGTTAATTAGCGCCCAGTCGGCCTCGAAGAAGCGCACACCCAAAAAGACATAAAATTCAAATAGCGCCCAGAGCGCTAATTCGACACGGTACATGTACTAGTTGTGTTGTGAAAGGAGAAATAGCTTGGGAATTGAAGTTGAGAAATCAAAGAGAAAGAATTTTTCTCTTGCAGACAAGAAAAGTTGAATCGCGTTTAGAGTGGGACATTCACTTCTGGCTTGGAACAAATACCTCCCAGGTGAGACGGGTTACAACAGATGAATGGTTTAAAAAATTGTACACTATAGGTAACGATGTGTTCCTACAACGTTTTGTGAAATTCAGATTTGAGCTGAACCGTTGAGGTCCGAGTTATTTCGCATAGCCAAAGAAGTTCAATAAATCCCACTCCCCGCTTTCCGATCTCGCTTCTGACCCAGAGGAAACTTCAGTAATGATAAAAGACCTGGGCAAGTGTTTTGCTTCGCCGTTGGAGTTTTAAAAAAGTCGGTGGCGCAGTGGCCATTAAGCGGTTAGCGTTTCCTAGGATCGCGAGCTCGAACCCTGGTCAGTCCACTGCGTTGTGTCCTTGAACAAGACAATTTGACTTTGTTCCAGTCGACTCAGCTGTATAAATGAGTACCAGTTCTGCTGGGAGCTAACCTTCGATTGATTAGTGCCCTGTCTACGGGGAGTCAAAGACTCTCATTAACCTAATCGGAGATAAGCGCCAGCCCTATGAACCACTTAGGCTTGAGAAAGGATTAGCTAGCTCTGATTGGTTAATTTGTTTCCTTAGTAATAAAAATAGAGGTAATTTGTGGACCGGGACATTAAACCGTTAGTCAAGTCTATTTAGCATTATTCAGGGAACCAAAGCACTTGTTAACATGCCGGGTCTGATGTTTGGTTGGTTTGGCAAAGACGAACCTAACTTCGAAGTCCAACTGGAGTGTCAATTAAACTTTTATTATCATCGTCATTACTAATATAACGGTTGTTGTTATGTCATCATCACCATCTTCTTGATTATTATTCCTTATTATCATTATCATTATTATTCTTATCATTGCTATTATTATCATTATTATATCAAATTAAACTAGCCAAGTTCGATCTGACAAAAACTTAACAACTATTGGAAGTTTCATGTTCAAAGAACGTTTCAAAACGTTTTAAGAACATGTAAAAACCTCAGAGGATCCACTCCACCCATTTGGCACTAGAAAGTGAAGCGCATACTGTACTAAGTACTAATTCTGCACTCTAGGATGAAGCTGGTGTGGCAGCGTACAAGACTGTCGAGCTGGACGATCATCTCGGAGGAGCTCCTGTGCAGTACAGGGAGGTAGGGGCAGCTGCAGGAGTAATGTTCCACCATCTTTTTCAACCCCATCCTATCCAATCCCATCCCATCCTATCCCATCCTATTTCAATCCCATCATATCCTGTTCCATCGGATACCGTAGCATCCCATACTATATACCGAGTCTCTCACCCGATACTGTACCATACCATACAATGCATTTCACACAAAATACTATTTGTTCCATTCTTCACAAACACACAAAACCACACCACATCATATCATATTACGGCATAAAATTTCTTTAAAATTGTTCAACCATGCAGAATCAGAGATATTTGCTTGTCCCTTTTTATAAAACCAATATCGGTCGTAGGTCCAAACTGTTTTAGGCAATCCTTGAAATGTTCTCGTTTTAAGATCTTGGGACGCACTCTACACTTTCACCTCTGTTGTGTTTTAGAAAGTATATATATTATAAACCTAGAAATTCTTGAAACGTTAAGTATTTCTTTCTTAGGTCCAGGACCACGAGTCAAGAAAATTTTTGTCTCATTTCCCAAAGGGAATAAGGTAGGTCGGTCGTTTGTAATTGTTCAAAGGGTATACTGTAAACGCTCTGATAAGCCCCCGTCTCAAACAAGCCCCCCTCTCTAATAAGCCCCCCGTCTAGAGCTCCAAATTATAAATAATCTCTCCCTTCCCTCCTTTTAATAAGCCCTGCTCTCCAACACAAAGACAATTAAGTTTTTGAAAAGCGCTGGTTATACTGACACCAGAGGAACACTAGCTGCTATTAAATGTGTTTGGTAATCGGACTTCATGTTTTGTTTCTGTCTTTGGCTATTGAAAGTTTTTAAATAAGCCCCTCTCACCCCCTCTCTAGATAATAAGCCCCCCCGTCTGGAAGGTTTACGGCATCTATAGAAAAGGTCTATGCCAGACAGAACAATGTTATATGTATATCACATACGAGGATCCGCTTTTATGTTAACCAACTATTTCAAAATTTCCCGGGGGAGCATACCCTTAGTGCTCGATTGGTCTGTCTCCTCCTTCGATCGCAACTGCAAATATCTTGGAAATACAAATCAACACACGAGAGTTTGTGCGAAATTTCAAACCTTGGAGAATAAGAAGGATAAGATATGGTGTCTTGTGGTGCGGTGTACTGTGGCTTGGTCTAGCGTGGTGTTCTAGGGTGGTTTGTAGTGAGCAATGATGTGGTATGGTGTAGTGTGAGTGGTGTTGTGCTTTATGCTGTTGTGTAGCGTAGCGAGCTTTGGATGTGTGGTAAGAGTACGGTAACGTGCTGTGCTGTACTGTGTGTTGCCGCGTCTTGCGGTGTACTAAAGTGTATTGTGGTGCGGTTTATGGTAGTGCATGTGGTGTATTTTCGGCGTAGTGTGGTATACTGTGGCGTAGTGTACTGTGGTGTGCTACTGTGATGGAGCTTGCCGTAGTGTGCTGTATTATTGTGTTTACTATGGTATGGCTAACCGCGGTGTTGTATAATATTGTGATGTGTTGCATTGTAAACGGTCTCTAATGAAATGTAGTCCTTTTTCTCACAAGAGCTTACAAAGTCATTTATAATGTTTATAAGCTGCCCTTCGCTTTTTCTTACATAGTACAGTTTAGTAGCGCAGTTTAATTTTTTTCCAGATATCTTGAAGGCGGAGTAGATTCTGGCTTTACAAAAGTTGACCGGGATGCGTATCAAAAACGATTGTTTCATGTGAAAGGAAAAAGAAATATTCGAGTGTCCCAGGTAGACGATGTTGTTATATTATACGATACAACGGCACAGAAATTTTTTGACTCTTCTTTGAACAGCTCAAATTGCATGAACTCATTACTTTTTTCTGTTTCGTACCGAAGCCTCTTACTGTACAAGAATACCAGGAAATAGTTTTCATTGTTTTAATGGAAAAGTCTAGAATCAGTTCGGCAAAAAGCAATAAGACTGAGATTCACTTTTTCGTTTTGTTTTACTTTCACCTCCAAACAAGTTAAGTAAAGGTCCGTGTAAAAACAAGGCAACCTCCCGTTGTTCTGTGGCTTTTCGCTTTTTCCACACCAGAATATTTAAATTTTCATACTGAGAATAAATCAATCTGTGTACAACATAGTTTTAAAGTAAAAAGCAGTGGAACTCAACTTCAAAGGAGTGTTTCTTTTATGCAATGATATTTTAGCCAATCATATAGGACCTCTTCATTTTCAATGTTCCCAACGTGGAATTTTTTTAAATTTAAAAACACAAATATTTCAACTAGAAAGGTTTGAATGAGTGAGCTGGAAAAAAATACTTTAGCTTACTTACGAAGTTATCGCACCCTTTTAAAATTTAGCCAATCGCATCAACGGTTTAACAACGTCACAATTAGCACCTTTCTGCATGCATTCCACGGCCGTTGAACTGCCCAGTTTTTAATCGGATCGTTATTTAATTGCCTCCAGTAGCTGGGAGGTTTTCGAAACTTTATACAAAATGAGTTGTTTGTTGTACCTCATTCTTTTTAGCCTATATTTGCTATGATTTGTTTTTTAAAATCTCAGTCAGATTGTTAAATCTAAGACGTAGACATTACTAAGTTACCTAGTCTTAATATCCATATATAGCTTTGCGCTCGTTTGCTCGTTGTTATCTTCAGGCATCTGTGTTACAGCTTATCCTCTCTCTCCTCTTTCCTGGTGTCACATTTTTTATGTTAGCTCTTTTTCCTCCCAGGTGGAGCTACATTTCAATTCTCTAAACAAAGGAGATGTTTTTATTCTGGATGATGGAAAGGAAATATACTCATGGAACGGTTCGTGCTGTAGCAGGGTTGAACGAATGAAGGTAATAACTCACTCTCTAGCTAGGCTGGAAGTGTTGCAGTGTGGTCAAGCGCCCCACGTGTTCCTGTAGCTCAGGGTATAAGAGCACCCGGTAGATAGTAAGAGGCTTACGGGTTAACATTCCTTTTGAGACTCGTTATCATATATTTATTATCATTAATATGTTAACAGCAACACTATTTCTATTGTCGTCACTTATTTTTCTGTTATGTAATGTTTGTAACAGGGTATTGAGGTAGCAAGGAGAATTCGTGATGAGGAGCGGGGTGGTAAGGCACAATTGCACGTTCTTGGTAAGTCAATATTATTCAGCTGTAAGGCACTATTAATATTCAGCTGTAAGTCGCTATTATTCAGCTGTAATCCATTTCTTAATTAGCAACTTTTTTAACCTTAAGTTCAAAATTCATTACAATCGTACAGTTCCATTTTTCCCAACTTTTTAGAGTTTGAAATTGAAAATCTGGCTTTTCATAGAGATTAAAGTAAGTTTTCTTTTCAAAGCTTTTGGTACGTCGAGTTTCTAAGAGATTTATCCAAAACTAAATGTTTGATTTTAAAAACTCTGGTAATAAAAGTTAGTGCTATTAAAAACGAATCGACGTTTTCGATGTCTGCTTGACGCCATTATCAAGATAAAACTTAGTGTGGAATAAATTTTGCTAGTTAATATAGAGGGCGGTTGAAATACACACACACACATTATACAGCGTTTTCGCTTGACGTCACAGCGGCCATATTGGAGCCCTTGAATAGAAGAATATGATGATTTCTTTTGTTTAGTGCACCAACATGGCCGCTTCGTCTTTTGTATTTGGCGTCTCTAGGGAGTGCGTGAAAACGCTCTATTAAAATACACTAGGGACCAACTAATTAATTGGAAAATAGAAATGAATAAAGAACACATCTAATTCAACTCATGCAGAGAACGCCTCTGACCTGCATCAGGCATCCTTATCGATCACTTTGTTCTCACCCCTCAGTATATTGTTGTTGTCTGCCTGCCTTCCATTTGATTCGTTCCGGATTTTCTATATGAAATATTATTTGTATATTATTTAGTATAGGTAATCGCATAGGGCCGAATAAAATTTAGTATTATTTTCACGAGTGTTCAATTTATTTCCAAAATTGCCCGAGTTGCTTTACTTTGGAAGTATACCAGAGTCGAGTTATCTTGCCCTGAATTAAGAAAACAATGCTTTGTTGATATCCAATCAAATCGGAGTAATTTTGCCCTCTATGTAAAAAGAGAATGTAAGCTTCAGAATGCTTAACATGGAACAGAAGAGAACCTAATGCTATAGGGCGCACAAGTTGTAACCTAGTTTACTACTCCCACTTATGTACAAAACTGAAATGAAAAGAAAACGATTTTTATTAAGGTTCCCTGTTGTTGTTATTGTTACTCATTACTCATTCTAGTTTCATACCATTTTTATCGTTAATATTCAGTGAAGCTGCTATATGTTACCAACATTCTCTCGAAATTTCGTGTTATTGCTATACATATTAAAAATGTATCAATTAAAGGACTTTATTAAGTAACACAGTAAGTTCATTGTATTTTTACTGCATTTGGGAGCACTAGAAATAGTAATTTGAAGTTATAAAGACAAAGTTTTCGTGTTACAGTCAACTAATCTCTGTAGTCCCCCGTTGTGTATAGCAATCAACGGAAACAGAAAATATATTCAAATCCCTTCCTAGTACTCGAAAAGTTCACTGCACCCTGTAGAAAGCTTTGTTTAAAATTGAGTTGAGTTTCCGCTCGATCTGTATAATCTCCCTGATCTATCTTTTTGACTGTACACTAAGTACATGCATGAAGGTATATCAACTCTGTTGCCCTTGTGGTGACGATTATCTTGTCTAGGAAAAAAGGAAGAAACCAGTTTTCACCCTGGACGAAAAAAATGCACTTAATAGAAAAAAAAAAAGTGAAAGTATCTGTAATGTGTCTGATTTTCCCCAGATGAAGGAAAAGACGCAGCTTTGGAGAAAAAATTCTTCACGGCTCTTGGTTCAAGAGGCGACATAAAAGAAGCTGACGAGGGTGGAGATGACGTCGCATTTGAGGCATCCAGCGCAACTAATATATCCTTATATAGGTAAAAGATGGTACTGTAATACACCGCAAGCAGTTAAAAATAGTCTGTTTGGGCACGGCTGGTACTGTAATACACCGCAAGCAGTCAAATATTATCTGTTTGGGCAGGGCTGGTACTGTAATACACCGCAAGCAGTCAAATATTATCTGTTTGGGTACGGCTGGTACTGTAATACACCGCAAGCAGTCAAATATTATCTGTTTGGACAGGGCTGGTACTGTAATACACCGCAAGCAGTCAAATATTATCTGTTTGGGTAGCGAGCAAATGAAATCTTTTTATCACGAGGTTTCGTACGAAATCTACGAGTTTCTACGATTGGCATATTATACAGTAAAACTATATATAGTATATCTATATAATAAAATCTATTTTGACACGGCTGGTACTATAATATGCCAGAAGCAGTTGAATAATACCTTAATATTGGCACGGATGATACTGCAATAATCCGGCTATAGTATTTCAATAAGGGTTAAGTCAATACTGTGATGTGTAAGCCCGACGTTGAATGAATTGTGCACCAATTCTACGAATTAGTAACTTGTTGAGCTCGAAAGGCTAATTATTTTGATCTATTCTCAGCCGAAATAAGCGTCATTTACTAAAAAGATGTCGGCGGCACAGTGGCCGAGTGGTTAGCGTGTTCGACTCGTAATTAATCCTAGGGTAGCATGTTCAAGGCACTGTTTCGTGTCCTTGGGCAAGAAACTTTACCCGACTTGTTCCAGTCGACTCAGCTGTATAATTGAGTACTAACCGGTGCGACTGATTATATAGTGTCCCGTCCAGGGGGAATCAAAGACCCTCATCCGCTTAACACTACGGAAACCGGAGATGAGTGTCGGCCTATTGAGCCACTTAGGCTCGAGAAAGGATTTATTAGCTTAAATCTAGATCATTTGTAACAATAAGTACGCTGTAATGAGAGTTATACCTGAAACACTGTTTTAACTCCGCAGAGTTTCTGACGCAAGTGGCGAGCTTGTGGTGACAGAGGTTCAGTCCAAACCTCTGAAGAGGGAACATCTGGACAGAGATGTGAGTCAGGCGGAGTTCAGTATGTTTTATCCTGGCTAATTTTACATACTCAAAAATATTGTACGCGCTAACTCCAGGGAATCACACGAATGCTGTTTTTTTTCCCAAAGATTTCGATGCATTTTGCTCTAAAACGCTGTGTTTTCCCCAGCGAAAAGTATCGATTACAAAACGGAATCGTAACTGCACGTAAGAACGCATCAGGGACTGGCCACGAGCTTGCTGTAGTTCTTAGCTCAACTACTAACTCTCTTGGTCCACTTTGCAGTATTGTATGAAACATAATAGCACAATTATCCAGTTGATCTGGAGAGGAGTTTCTTTGCTCTTTTTCTTGCACTAGAGTTCAGCTTAAGGATTTTAGCAACGGCATTCGCTAGATTGCAATCAATAAAGTTACTTTTTAACTTAATCAACGTAACGTTGATTTATAAAAGCACGATAATTTGCCTTTAGGGTATCTTGTTCGAGGTCCATTTTAGTAACCTGATCAACAACCTAGCAGAAATTGGATTGGCCATGAAGACTGTACATGTTACTGAAAGCAAACTTAGTGAACTGAATATTGACCTGTATACTCTTTTACTGCTCTCTAGGACTGCTTCATTCTGGACGCTGGCAGCAGTGGAGTGTTTGTGTGGGTGGGGAAAGGTTGCACAAAGGACGAGAAGATCGCAGCTATGAAACACGGAACGGTGAGAAAGATTTCGGCTTTACTGACTTTTTTTCCACATTTTTGGAGCTAAATCGGTAATGCCGGTACATCAAAACTTTTTTAGGCTTTAAACTTTTAAAAAATAATCCTGAATTTGATTTTTCTCTAAAAAAACCTAGAAAATATAAAATTTCCGAGCACCTATCATACAAATAGGGGGCAGCTAAAAAACTCAGTTGAGAGACCTCAAGCGGTCATTAAAGAAAGACATGGTTGATTATTAAATACCATGCATCAATACAAGGTTTGTTTTCTGCAGCCTCTTTATTATCAGCTTCATTGCATTTATCAGCAAAGCAGAATAAACAACCTAACTGAAGCAAAACAGTAAAATGCATATCCTGGCAAAATCCCTCACAAGGATTAGCAGATTATTGCGCTAGCTTCTCTCTGTTGTAGAAGAGCACCGTGCGTTGTAGATTCACGTCTTGTGGCGTGTTTATTGCTATCCTGCAGGAGCCGGTTGTTAAAAATCCGATTAACTTTAAACCAGGGTTAACTCTTAACACAACCTATTGGTTGTTATGGTAATTAACCCTGGATTAGGGTTAATCGTCTTTTGAACAACTGGGCGCAAGAGTTTATAATACCTCAATCAGTGCTACATATAATGGCTGTAACAGAAATATTACAAATTCTAATACATATACCAGGGCCAGTTCTTTATCTATTTTTCTAAGTTTTTCTTTTTTGTGCGAAACACTATAGGAATTCATTGAGCAGAAAGGTTACCCGAAGTGGACACAACTGACTCGTGTTGTGGAGGGTGCAGAGACGCCAATTTTTAAGCAGTATTTCTCTGGATGGAGAGACGCTAATGAGCAAGTTGGTTTAGGACGCGTGTTTAGAACCAATTCAAGAGGTACGTTATGATGTTCCCGTCCACGCTACACTGGGTAAACCTGCATGGAAAGAACACTACGGTGCGCTGCTAGCTGACAGTTATAATCAGACTATACCATTTATCATCGTTCGTCTCCGAGCCTAGTGTCGCACAGGAAACCTCAAATCTGTTCTCTTCCTTGGCGGGCTTGTGCTGCTTCCCTGCAACTCCTTCACCCAAATTGGTTTCTCTCCTTCTCCACCATCCTTCCCCTTGTATCTTTCGTCTCCCTCTCATTCTTCTTCCAGGTAGTTCATTGCCACGTTTATAAGTGATAGCCTGGTGTCATCTGCGCTTTCTTTTCCCAAAACATGTCCATCACAGTCACTTATAACCACTATAAATTGTCTACTGACCTAAAACAGAGCTTTTCGTTAGCGCTCTTCAAAAATGTTAGATTGAACAAGTCAGCTTTGGAGCTTATACACACAGAAAACGTTTGGAATCACTTATGTCGCTGTAACAGTAAGATTTCTTTACCCGAATCTCCGCTTTGAAAAAGGTTTTCCGCTCCAACTTCAACATCAGCCTAGTGCTGAGTTTTAAATCAAATATATTTTTAAGAGCATTTGCTCAAACGTGTATCTTAAGCTTGTTGTTTAAATTGTTCTCCATAAGAGTTTTGTTATCATTATTATTGTTATTATTAATATTATCAATATCATCGTTGCAACTGTATTATCATTATTACTATTATTATTATAAT
>JAOBRD020101703.1:0-10236 GCA_027575215.2 Hydrozoanthus sils | reverse complement strand
GCTTGTGGAGTGGCAAAAGCTCGGTGAACTAGTCAAGAGTTTGGAAAAATACACGTAGAAGTATGAATAAATATAAAATTTACACCGAATTAATTGGGTTACGTACTTTCTACAGAATAACAACACTGAAATACAAAATGAGAGTAAAACCTGCGCCCTATTTTATAATGAATAAACTGTGCCCTATTTTATGATAATAAATAAACTGCGCCCTATTTTATGATAATGACCAGCGCCCTATTTGCGCCCTTTTTTCCGGTTAATTCCATACCTAATATACTATTTTCGAACGAGTGAGTCTGATTTTCTCGCGACTAAGCAAGCCGTTCGAGCAAGAGGGTCAGATTTTCAAACGAGTGAGCAAGTTGAACGATTCTTTGAAATACGGTGTTTTCGCCGGCTTTTTTGGTGATATTGATGTGCTCTGATTTCTTACTTGTGAGAATTAGAGATAGTTAGTTTCTGTCCCCTAGGCATATTCATTGTAGAGAGATAGAATAAAAATGTAAAACTGAAATCAATTTGGATTGTGTAGGTTGTTTCGTAAAATACTACCGGTTAAACAGAAAACAGCCGTCTTAAAGTTAGATTATCACAGTATCACAGTAATTACGATAATTACTGTTAATTTGCTGATTCGTATCGATTTTGGGCGTTTATGGCCCAGAAAGTGAATAAAAACTTCGCTGTGAAGTTACTAACGTCGCAAGAAGTAGTTCGTTTCATCGTTCGTTTCTTAACTTAGCGATAAACTCTTTTGAATGAGTCGAGCATGAGCAAATCTTCTGCATGCTATTACGGTAATAAGTGCTGCTTAATTGTTGGTCATCGCTATATAAAACCGATGAACTTTGTGTTTACGTTCGGTCGAGTTATAAACTAATCGAATGAAATATTTTAGTTTTACACGGCACTACTCTATACTGAAGCCGTGTATTGAAGTGAACTAATAATACCTTGATTAGTGAAATTTTTTACGTTGCATGCGAGTTCGCGTATTTTCAGACAAGAACAGTGACTTTCCGTCGCATCAAAATAAATTGAGATTAAAACTACCGATCTTATGAAAATTAGTCTCGTCACTGAATAAGCGCTCTAGAATGAAAATTTAGCTTAAACTTTTACCTTAGTACTAACGAACTGGATTGGAACGCGCCTAAGTTGATGGCATCGCAGTCACTGAACGTTTTATTACACGCTTTTTTATACGAACACCTTTGTAAGAACAACGAGGCTCAGATTGGCCAAAATATAAGAACAATTTAAGAACAAGCTGAGGCTTGGGCTCGATAGCAAAATTGTTTTAGACCTTTACCAAGCAATACAGAAATGATTTGCAGTTTGGCTCTTTTAATCAGTCGTTGCTTCAAATGATACGCTGTACAAGTATAAATGACTTGCCCCAAAGTTTGTTCCTTATAATTTGTTTTCCAATGCATGTATTGCAGTACCTTAGGTTACTTTTTATTTGATTTAAACCATACATGGAAACAAGAATAACTTAAGAACAATTTGAGTCTCAAATCGTAAAGAATTAAGAACAACGAGCCTAGGCAAGCACGTGTATCAGAGTTGGATTAGGTTTTTGTAAAATTTCTCTTGTAAAAATGCCAATTATTTAGTTTCATTCAGTAGAAGTAAGAAGTGGTTCTGATGACTATTTTGGTCATGTTATATATCTAAACTGCGTTTACCGTTCGTATCAAGTTGGGCCAAGCATATGGTTGATGAAGCACGTTAGTGCATGGGGTAGGATTTACAAACAAAAATCTGCGAAATATACTGCTCGCAAACGACAAACTTAATGACTAAACTTCATGATCAGACATTCCACGCTTGAGTTCTCTGCAGTAGCAAACTGATACACAACGAGTCTCTTGTTTCCAACGCAGAAATGTGTCGATTACTACGAGATTTTTAAAACAGATAGCGCCCTCTGTGAACTAAAAAGCCCTTTGGTGGCCAAAACAAATAACCGCGAAATTCGCGCTTTTCCTTCGGGAATTGTGCTATGGCATGAGCATTCGAGTGCGTACAAGCTGACATAAATGTTTTATAGTTGTAATTATTTCCTTTTGCGTCTTCGATTTGACAACCGATGTTTTTGGTATCAATTATAAGTTTGTATGTATAATTCAGGGGGAAACCACATAGATGTTCGAATTCTCCTCTACCATCCATTTTGTAACGACTAAGCAAGCCGTTCGAAGGAGTGAGTTGATTTTCTAACGACTGAGCAAGCCGTTAGAACAAGTAGGTCTGATTTTCTAACCACTGAGCAAACTGTTCGAACGAGTGGGTCTGATTTTCTAACGACTATGAAAGCCGTTCGAACGAGTGGGTCTAATAATTTTCTAACGACTGAGCAAGTCATTCGATGAGTGGGTTGCATTTTCTAACGACTGAGCAAGCCGTTCGAACGAGTGGGTCTGTTTTTCTCACGACTTCCTAACGGCCTGCACACGGGTTTCCGTGCAAAAATGGAAAGTCGTCATTGTTCCTTTTCCCGTGGAAGGTCACAAATGAGAAACTGATTGTAAAACTTACCTCTTCAGCTAATCTTTGGAGTCAACTACAGAAGAAAACAAAAAAAAACATGCTAGTCACTTCCTGAATCATAATAAATAGTAGCGAAATATCAAGATCATTGAAAGCATGGCCTCTGAACGAAAGAATTATGAGCAAACAATCGAGTTCGTTTCACGCGCCATAGCTATAAAAGCAAGTTCAACCAATACAAGAGAAACTGATTTTAAACTTACCTCAATACCTCTTTCGATTCCATCTAAGTGCTGTAGAAAATCGTTGAAAATCTCAGAAGTGTATTAGCATTGTAAACTAACTGCAAATCCTTCTCGCGGACGCGATTCTCGTTCTCTACATGAACTGATCGTGATCCACGCTTGTTTGTTTCAGTTAATATTGAACAAATTTGAAGTAGACTAGAACTTAATCTCCCATAGCGGGACATTGCCTTTAACTATGCTTACATAGGTTTTAGGTTAGGGGGATGGGGGAACCTTCAGCATAACTTCTCTGATGTTCAAGATATGCTGCTGATATTTCATGGCTTCTCTAAAATGTATCGTAGAATAAATTTTGGTAATTGTTTTGGGCCATGGTGTTTTTCCCTTTCATGGTTACGGATTGTTAGATGGGTGCTTATATCAGTAATTCTTTCGTCTTTTTCTAAATTTTAGTCAATTCTGAATTTCAAACAAATATTGATAGTCACAGACACATGTTTTGAGAACCTAAATCAATATTTTAAAATCAAATTAAATTTTGTGACATCATAGGTAATACACAATATGTCAAATACAATCAAGCGGTTTGGGACAGTGGGTCATATGGGATAGTGGGTCATATGGGACAGTGGGTAATATGAGACAGTTGGCAATACGGGATAGTGGGTCAAAAGGGATAGTGGGGCATATGAGATAGTGGACCATATGGGATAGTGGGTCATAATGGATAGTGGGTCATATGGGACAGTTGGCAATACGGGATAGTGGGTCAAAAGGGATAGTGGGGCATATGAGATAGTGGGTCAAATGGGATAGTGGGTCATAATGGATAGTGGATCATATGGGACAGTTGTTCAGATGGGACAGTGGGTCAGATGGGACAGTGCGTCATATGGGACAATGGGTCATGTGGGACATGGGTCATGTGGGACAATTGGTCAAATGGGACAGTGGGTCAAATGAGATACTTGGTCATATGGGACAGTGCGTCATATGGGACAGTGCGTCATATGGGACAATGGTTCATATTGTACACTGGGTCATATGGGACAATGGGTCGAATGGGACAATGGGTCATATGGGACAGTGGGTCATGCAGATAGAACAGTGGGTCATGTTGGATAGTGGGTCAGATGGGACAATGGGTCATATGGAATAGTGGGTCAGATGAGACACTTGGTCATATAGGACAGTGCGTCATATTGGACAATGGGCCATGCAGATATAACAGTGGGTCATCTGGGACAGTGGGTAAGAAGGGACAATGGGTAAGATGGGACACTTGGTCATTTGGGACAGTACGTCGTATAAGACAATGGGTCATATGGGGCAGTGGGTCATGCAGATGGGACTGAGTGGGTCATATAGGACAGTAGTTTATATGGGAGAGCGGGCCAGATGGGACAGTAGGTCATTTGGGACAGTGGGTCATATGGGACACTGGGTCATATCGGACAATGGGCCGGACGAGAAAATGGGCTAGATGGGACAATGGATCAGATGAGACACTGCAACAAATAGAAAAGTGGGACAGTTAGGAGTGTATAGTAGTGGTTCCAGGAGAGATGTTTTGGGTGTGGACCTCCCCCTTTGCAAAAACAAATGAAGTTTTTTTATAAAACTTTTTGGGACAAAATATCGTTTGTAGTAACAAAACGCGCACCCCTTTCCAAAACGCACCCACCTTTTCCAAAACTGAAGAGGATATAAAGAAAAGGGCCCTTACCTTGCCAGGACCCCAAACAACTGAGACGTCTGGTTTGGAGCTTTGCCTCAAAAAGACGCTCAGCGGCACCACGGGCACTAAAAGCATATTCAGGGTACTAGACGCAGCAAGAATTGGTAATACTAAGGAGGTGAAGAAGAGTATCGTGTTCTACAAAAATACCCAACTATCGCAAATAGTGTCTCAATGGGATCATTTTGGGTGACACTAGATGAGTACAGGTCTGCTTTTGTCAAGAAAGAGTCTTGTTAGGATTGCACCCCTTCGGAAAAACCTAAGGAAGAGTCTTGTTTAGTTTGCACCCCTTCGGAAAAACCTAAGGAAGAGTCTTGTTTAGGTTGCACCCCTTCGGAAAAACCTAAGGAAAAGTCTTGTTTAGGTTGCACCCCTTCGGAAAAACCTAAGGAAGAGTCTTGTCTTGTTTGCACCCCTTCGGAAAACCTCAGGAATAGTCTTGTTTAGGTTGCACCCCTTCGGAAAAACCAAAGGAAGAGTCTTGTTTAGGTTGCACCCCCTCGGAAAAACCTGAGGAAGAATTTTTGTATTCAATGTCTGGGTTCTCCCCTGTTTTAGATTGATGTCAAATTTTTGTTTGCTTATATCATTAAGATAATCAATTAAATTTTTTTTCGTTAGCTGTTAGCAACAAAATCTTTGTCTCTCTCAACAAATAAGGTCGACTTAAACGGCAATTAAATTGAAATGTCTTCGGTGTAAAACCGTCGATTTTCATCTTAAATTGCCACCAAAATATGAATTTACCAACATACTCATTCCTTCTTAAACGGTATAAAATGAAGAAAGATGCATTTGAATGTAACAAGGCTTAGTTTTAAAATTTTATTCTTCTTAACTCTTTTGGTCAGAAAAAGCAAGCAACTCGGGTATTTGTAGATTTCGTCTGCTTTTTCACCACAAATCACACGAACTGTCCAGGCTGTTTTCAGGAAAACCTAGTTAGTTTTTAATACAATTAATTTATGGATTTTTCTAAACGCGGTAGAGTTCTTTTTTTAGGGCGACCTCAACTTTCGAGAGACGACTAAAGCTAGTTGCTGATTACCCCATGTACAACAAGCAATTTTCTACAAATAATTTAAACATTTGCTATAGCAAAATTCCATTGAAAAACCATTCCTATTTCAGGTTCCAGGTAATCACTTATTCCAAAACTTCAAAAATCAGACTGGCGCAAGAATAAGTAAAGGTTTAAATCACTTTAAGGCATATGGGTCAAATCAAGTTTGTTTTTGATCAACGCTTTGATTTCATGGAATAAACTTTTGCCATATTGTTTAAATAAAAAGATATACTTCTCATACTAAAGCACTGATTTAAAAACAATTAAATTATCATATAAAGTATCGATATAAAAACAATTTGCCAGAAAATGTTTATACATATATGCTTCATTTGCTTTGCATTTAGTTTTGTTAGCTCAGTATTTCTTTTAGAAACTATTTAAAAAACGTACAAAAAAGATTTGAAGTCCAGTAATTGAGGACGAATTTCTCCCGAGTTTGATTTTCCAAGTATTCTAAAAACGCCGCCAGAAAGCTAAGCGATGAGCAACCACTAGCCATCTCGACGAGGAACTATTTTGTCTTTTGCGAAGTGGTTTCCAGCTTATCGAGTGTTCTCCAAACCTCTGAAGTATTTCTATCACGTTATGTAAACACGGACACCATTTCATATTCTTCAATCGTTTATTCGAAAATAACAGTGTATAGAATAATATAAACAATGCATGTATTGGGGAAAAAAATGATAACTGGCTCAATAAAACGACTTCATTGTTTCTATTCTAAAAAGTATGTAGGTTCCCACCTCGTCTTAACAAAATATCGGTTAGGCACCCATGGATGTTTAAGGAATACCAAAGATATTTGAATTGGTTTACCTGACTGCCAATGAAGCCCGTCATTGACTTGAAATAGAATTGTTATGATGGCTACATTCTATTTTCTTGCATGGAGTCGTTTCATGGTAACGGAGTCTCGATTCACCCTTTGTTGGTGGACTGCGAAATCCAGCAGGCAACTAACACAAAATCAGTAAGAGATCCTTTAAGTTGAAGACCTCAGAAGATAGCCAATAAGCAACCTACACAAAGTCAAGAAGAGATCTTTAACTGAAGACAACGGCAGGTTTTCATGAAAATTACAGAACCGTTCCCAGCGTGGTCTCAGGTTAAAGCTTCGATTTAGTTGTAATCTGATAACTCATTTGATCTAACGCATTTAAATCGGCTCCTTCTTAAGTGTGCCAATACCACTTCACATTGGAGGTAAGGCTTCAATATCAGTGTTGCAACCGAGCATTGTACAATTTAACCTAACAACTACAAAGTTTATTTCGGAAACTACTACACTAAGCTTTCTAATTTGTCATTCTCTAATGTCTACCCTCTTCTTAAGGATGTCGTTTATGTGTCGCATATTTTTTCACTTTCCTTTTTTTCTTGTTCCAAGGTTGATTGATATTTTTTCTTAGAGAGGCGTAGAACTTAAAAGAAGTAGAAACGTTTATTTCATTTGGAAGTTTCGGAAACAGAATCGTTTTAATGAGAGTTTAACAAGTTGTTTTCATGTTGTGCTTAGCTTCTCAAGATAAAAAAAATTCTTTTCTGAAGTCGCTTTTCAATTATGGATTCAAAATTCTAAATAAGTACATGTATAATCTTAATGGTCCCATCTTCGACTTCTTATCATTATCTAATTTTCAACTACCCTGAGGATGAACAAGATATTTGAAAACTCTACAAAAGACTGACCGAAATGTTTTTTTCTACAATTTTCTACAATACCGATTCCTTTCATGTCGCCATCTGTAAGCGCTTTATGGGGGCTACTAAAGGCTTTTCTTTATTGAATAAAAATCATTCAGCACAGGCTTGAGAAGAAACAAACAAAACAAAACACAAAAGGTCGTGCTATTTTTCTGGTTTTTCAATGACAAGAAATAAAACAAAGAATCTAAAGTTTGTCTAACTGTGAAGGTTTTTTTCAAATCTAGGAACGATGGGATTTGGTACAAGTTAAGCTGTGCGCACAGCAATAACCACTATTTTGGTTATAAATGTTACAAAATTTGTTGCAACAGAAACGAAACGTGCGTGGATTGAGATGTCCAATCAAGGTAAGCTAAGCCAAGAAACAGCTCAACGGAAGGAAAACCACCTGGCGTCTTCTTGCATATAGAGAAATTTCTCATATAGCATTTTCTCATACAATATTTTCGCATGTAACTTTTTCGTTTTATAGAGTATTTCTCAATTAATATTTTAAAACTGTTAATCTATTATCACTACTGTTTATAGTTATTACGTTATATATATATTGTTTTTCTTCTATAGGTCTCGATAGCAACCTGCTGTAGGTAGCAGGTGTAGAGCGTTGGAGGAGACAAGAAGAGACTTCAAGTATTTGGCAAACTGTGACTATCTGTTCCGCGGTTACAACGTTCTGTACGGTAACCCCAATATAATTATCGCCGAGAAAGGACACGATCCAGGAATATCCCGCTTGCCTATCTTCCAGACGTCTTACGAAGGAAAGAAAACTACCGTGAATGAACAGTGGTATATACCAGATGGAACAACTTGGGAATCTGCTGAAAACTATGAATCTACTTTCATATTCACAGAGATGAAGACCGAGTCACAATACACTGAGTCAACGAAGTTATCTCTTAAAGTAAGTGGGGGATACCTGGGTTTCGAGTTCCGGGCTAATACTAACTACGCGAAGAATACGGAAAAACTTAAAAACATCGGCATCCGAAGTTTCCTTTTGCCCCTTGCCTATTGGTCTGGCTATTCAAACGATTGCGGACCTGTCCACCGATGACTACATGAAAGATTCACGAACTGATTACAAGAAATTTTAACCTAAATTACAGTGTTTCCTGTCTCAATACCGCACTCTTCAAAAACTAGGAAAAGTTAAGCAACGCAAGCCTCCATTGGGTATATCAAATGGTAAGCATCACATTTTGTAATTGAGTCTTCTATTACTTTACAGCAGGTGTAATTTTCGTAGCTTTTATAGATTGATTAAGCACTAACAAATTAAAATTTTGCTTCCCTGTTAAGATTTAGAGGAGTTAGTGGAACAGCTAGAAAGCATTGTCTTAATTGGCATTTAAGTGCTTCTATTTTTTCTTTTCGTTGGTAAAGTAGATGAAGGCATTAATGTAACGCATATTCAAGTTTCCGTTTAAAATGGAAGACATTTCTATAGGACCGTTATCAAATCCTCTTTTGTCGACATCTAAAGTTTAGTTTTAATTCTTAAAAAATTTCTTTCTTCATACACAACAGATCTGACATGATCATTTACGTATCTCAACTTTTTGTACCTTCGCCAAAAGGAGGAACATTGAGGAAAAGGTCAAGGCAACTGATGCTTACTTTATGAAGAAAAAACGTAGCTCACGCAGAAGACTACTAAGAGCAAGATCTTTAACCGAAGACGCAAAGCCTTTGCCAGATAATGATTACCTTTTCAAAGGATATATTATTCTTTATGGCAACCCAGGTAACCCTTCTCTTATAGAATGTCATAATTCCGATATCTCTAAGCTGTATATATTTGAAGGAGTGTATACTCAGAGTAAGTTGACGTCCGATCACGCAGTTAAAGTACCCGACGGAACAAATTCAGAGACAGAGAGAGAGACAGAGAGAGAGACAGAGAGAGAGACAGAGAGAGAGACAGAGAGAGAGACAGAGACAGAGAGACAGAGAAACAGAGAGAGGCAGAGACAGAGAGAGACAGAGAGACAAAGACAAAGAGAGAGACAGAGAGACAGGGAGAAACAGAGAGAGACATAAACAGAGATAGAGACAGAGACAGAGAGAGGTCCGCCATCTTAGCTGGCAACTCACTTTAGCCCGCTTGCCAGCAAATGGGTCATAAGACCCCAATAGTGCAAGTCGTCTTTTTGTTTATCAAATACACTTATATGGACATATAAATGAAAGACAGGTGATCGCGCCAGACAAAAACAGTGCTCGGAGCTCGAAAGGAGAATTAAATATGAACTGAAGTTTTTTGAAACTATACATAATAACGAGCATTACTAAAGCTAGTTATGTTTTGTTAATTTTGTTTTGTTCTCAAGAGTATTTGTAATCTGAAATTTTGAGAGTTTTTCGAAATTGTGACATCATAATAGCATCACAGTGACGTTTCACTTCAAGCAAACTGGGGACAGAAAGTGCCCGAGGCCTATAACTGTAGAACAATAAAAGATATGGAAGCCAAATTTGGAAGTTAGGTAGGGTTTCATAAAAGAAAATTTTTTATGCAGTTTACTTGAAATGAAACGTCTCTGTGATGCTATTATGATGTCATAATTTCGAAAAAATCGCTATTCTTACGATTCGTATTCATTTATTCAAAACTTTTAAGTTTTGTGGAAATGTTTTCTAATGAGTGAAACAGTCCATAAACCCCACAGTTTAATTGTGGATGTGTTTTTGATTATTTATATATGTGTATTATATATGTTTATTGCGTTTGAAGCATGACGAGCTTTAGCCTCAAAAAAAATTCGCAGCAGGCGATCATCAAATGTGTTATGTTATGTCAATAGCAATTCTACAATGAGCTAATTGTATTAACAAAAGCCGGGTCATCGAGACTACATAATTGACAACTAGCTGTACAGCACACCGGTAACTGCAAATCTCTGAAGTTCGGCCGCTACCTTGCAAAGTAATTCAAAATTTAAAAAAAGCGAGGACAAATTTGCGTTGTG
>JAOBRD020101599.1:0-10237 GCA_027575215.2 Hydrozoanthus sils | reverse complement strand
AACCTACTTCCAATTTTGTACCACGTGACGTGTTTTATCCAATGAGATTGCACGAAAATTATTGGGTGGGTTATAAATAGTAATAGAAATATATTTTAATCAACTTTACAGCTTGAAGTCCCAGACAGTATGTTGCTATAATCTTGAATTAAAAAGTTCTGATGATCTCTTAGTACTCACTAGTCTATTTTTAATCATGATATTGAATAGTGGTAATTCAGACTGAGGAGAAGTTGAAAAATATGATATACATACAGTCATTATACTGTACTATGATGAAATGAATGAGGGCAAAAAAGTTGGTGCTTTACAGTAGCTTCAAGATTTTCAATTGATGGAATAGAAATTTACATTAATTCCTTTCTGTATAAAATTATACATAGGGCATCTGGTAGAGTGTGGAAAAATGAGAAATAGTGTGCTGCCAGAAAATCGTGACAAAAAGTGCGGAATAGTGCAGAGATCAGTCAATCATGCAGCATCACAGCCTCACATTTTAACATAATTATGCTTTGTGACTATAGTACTCTTAAAGTTGTTATATAGAATCATGGAGACTACTGTATGATCAAAACATATATAACTAAAACAATTTTTTTGTTTGTTTCTTAAGCTGTGGGAAAGAAGATGTAGACTCCTTTGCTTTTGTTTTGGTGGCCGTGACCAACAACATCAGAATGCTTTTTCAGAGATTTCGGAACTCTTAGCTGCAGAACTTCATGATGTTGACGCTGTGCCATCAGATGTTCTTGTTGGCTTTATTCTTCTACAGCATGAGCATAAATGCCAGGAGCATGAGAAGCAAAGAGATGAGCAGGTTTGTTTTGCTTAGGAAGCTGTAAAATTATATACAAATTGAACAGTCTAAAGCAAAAACAACGCAAATGACTTTTCGTGGAGTTGTTATTTCTCTTCACCTCATCCCTATTATCTCTTCACAACCATTGGGAGATTTTAGCATTTCCTACAAAATCATTAAATGTCATTTTTGCATGAAACCCTTCAATTGGTTTGCATATCTCAAAATAGTATTATGTTGTGGCAATCATCACACTTTGAGAGTGTTGGAATTAATTGTTGTTGATATACTTGGATGTAATATTAATTATTTTAGGTTTTACGTACTGCACCATTATCTTGAACCAATTTTAAACTTACATGATCTTAAGTTGCATTTTTTGTTGATCAAGTAGTGTTTAGTGATTTGGTCAAAAAATGAAGAAATATTTAAGGCTGAGTTCTTTAATCCATTTGTAACACTAGGTTTATTCAAAGTTTTGTTGTTTTCTACTCTAGCAACAACAGCAAGAAAACAGTGTTGATTTTAGCAATCAGGTATGTAATTATGACAGCTTTTATTTTGAACTTAGTAGCAAATACTATATTTTAGAAATACTGAGTGGTATTGTGTCTTGAAGTTTTGCACAGGCATGGGCAGTAGAAGCAAAAATTATTGGGGAGGGGCATAGTGGAATTAATTGTACATAATTGTTTGTTACTAGTATAAAATCTGGAGTTACTAATTCAAAAGTTCAAAAGTTGCTGTTGTTAAGTAGAAAATTATAGGGGGGAGGTTCTGCCTCCCTGACCAAATTATTGAGGAAGGGGGGGGGGGAATTATTTTCTGGAACTACACATTTTTCAATTTGCAATTCAATCAACCTTGATAATAATTATCAGCTGTCTTGTACATTTCTTTTGGAAACTATTCCATTGTTAAAAATTTGTGTATCGATCTCTTGGCAACTAGTTTAGCCATGCCATGAGAGTGCTATAATTCACAAGAAGAAAAAAACTAATCATGAAAAATGTAATCACAATGCCTGGGGTTCTCATCAGATTTTTAGATGGCTGCTGGACCTTCACAAACCTGATCCTGTTCCAAACTAGAATTGATACCCTATTCTAAACTAGCAATCCCAATCCTTATGCAGATCCCTAGTAACATTTTAACCCATTTCAAGATTCTACCCATGGTCTGAAAACCATACCCTGAACAGCGGCACATAGCCATATGGTCAATATATGGGAGATCCTCCCTTCCCCCTGGCCACAGTGATAACTGATAAGAATATTAATGATAAAGTCATGTTTGATGTCACAATGGTGCAATAAATGCTGCATTTAATATATCTTTCTCACAGCAGACAAGTAGTATGTAGTCTTATGAAGGGTCACATTTGATTTTCGTAATCTGATCTCCTCTGTAGGAAGAAAATGCTCTGATCCACAAAGTTGCTTATTTCATGAAGTACTCACTTGGATCATATGGCTGGCCTCTGTATATGTATATGAACCTTTGCTGTGGACCTTGCAACCTGTGCTCAAGATATCGGTTTGTATAATGACAAAGATATTTACAAACAATTTACTGTATACTTAACATTTCAAATACTGCCACTATTTAAGTCCCTATGATACAAAACTGATTATTTTGCCAGTTAAAAGATTGCCATTAGATAAACACATATACCTGTCATAGGCACTTTGAGATTTAAAGGAGCTTCCAAAATTAACCTTTTCAGCCCAGGCCATTTTATCAACATCAATTTTCTCCTTACATAACACATACAAAATAGGTCACTCGGTAATGAGAAAATAGAAATTGATCAAACAAGGAGAACAATTAAAGATGAAAAGCCAAATTCTCCTAAGCTGGTTATACTAAAAGTATGGGTCCTAGTTGGGAGAATTTACCAACACAATATTTGTCATGTTTGGGGCTGAGAGGGTGACGCTTTGACGTCAGACTACCAAAAGAAAAAGATTACTCAGTTTTTTTTTCTGTAAATTGTTTTTTTACCCTTTTAAGGTACAACCACACAATGAAACATTTAATGCCACAATGTGCATAACCTTTTCGTACACATAACTTGCTCCTTCAAAATTGTTGCTTCCAATGTTGCAGGAGTAGGATCAGTTTGTATTTTGTGCAGCGTTCGATGCAACAAATTCAAATGTGGCTCACAGTGCAATTCTTCCATTGCATGCTACAATGTTGCTATATGTAGCCACACCTTAAGAATGTGTTTGTGTGCAGATGCTGTGCAGGATGCTGCAATCCCAGCTTGCAACACATCAAGAAAGACAACTGCTGCTACTGCAACACAGCAGCCATTCAGATACAAGCACACTTAGATGATGAAAATCTGCTATACAACAGCTTTCATAACGAGGTAACGACTGTAAGAATTTTAGACTGGAGTTTGCCAGAACAAGAAACTAACTTGCACAGCTAGTTATTAGAACTATTTTTTATTACTTAGGCAAGGAGGAGCTTAGGTCAATATCTGTGCAGCTATATTGTTTTAGAGAAACCTAATTTCCAGCTGTATTAATTATATAAATGCCCTTAATTGTATACTATTCTTACTACACTGAAATGCACCAGATGCTACAAAACTGAGTACATAACACAAGGTTATCTATTATTTTCCAGTTATATCAAGTCCCTTTCTTTGTGGCTGTTGATCATGGGAAAAAGGCTGTTGTTGTTTCAATCCGTGGATCACTATCACTCAAGGTGAGTTACTGTAGTCTCTTGTTATACTCTTACTTGTTTTGTTGTTGTAAGTGAATATTATATTAGTTAGATACAGTTTCTAGGTAAAATAGTCGCAAACCTTTTTGTTAGAGGATTATGTACATTTTACATACATTGTACACCTTTTGATTAGTAAATACAGTATTTTAGATCTATATTAAAGTGCTACTAAAGCAAAATCTTCAAACAAGCTTAAAATATCTAAAATTGAGGTTGGACTTGTGTAATTTCTGCTGGGACCCTTGTAAATGGTTTTAAAAAAAATTTTGTGGAGAATTTACGAAGACGAAATGCCTATTTTAGCATCAAAGCTGCAAATACTTTTTAAGCTCATCAGATATATGTGATGTCACATGGAAAAGTGTCAAAGCTTTTTGTCTCATCAGATATGTGTGATGTCATATGCTGCAAATACTTTTTAAGCTCATCAGATACGTGTGATGTAAAATCTCACTTTCCCAGTCAAATTCATATGATCATGGCGACGTTTGTGTGGTTGATGGCCCAGTGTTAGAGCAAAAACTCACTAGTTCACTGTAAACGCTAGTATAGAGTAGCTTGAAGTTCTTTCAAACCATGTGATGTAAATCTCCGTCGTCTGTTTTGAATTTTGTACACACTGAAAGCACTATTTTGAAAGCTTATTTCAGACTTAAAATGGTCAGGTAAGCACTTTTATCCATTTACAGTTGAATAGAACAGTTGGAAAAATCCTTAGAGCTATAAAAATACCAATGGCAAAATGGCTTCAGCAGCACTTTTTAAAGGCAAAACTGTAAAAGTGAGATAGTGTAAGTTAAAACCTTTGTACTGTAAGGTTCTCAGTTGTCAATAAACTGCCAAAGCAAAAAGATTTATCTGAACCAGCTCTCAAATGTGAGCCCTGGAGGTACTCCCTATATTTGAGAGGTAGGTATAACCATCATATTTTTCAGGGGTTAAAATAGTCCGGTATTCTTTAGGGGTTGTTAATGGAAAACCTGTGTTAAATCAAAAGCCTTTTGTATTCAAGGGCTGAAAAACATGAAGCTATTGGACTGCTTGCCGTCCCATGTTTTATCAAACATGCATACTGATAAGAAGTTAAAACAAAAGTCCTTTGGCGAACGTCATATAGCACACGTGCCTTTATTTACTGCATATCACGTTCAGCGCAACAAAGGAGGGCTTAGTGAAGACCCGCTAGCTAAAATGTCAACTTTAGGGTTGTTTTTAAACTGAAAGGTATTTTTAGAGTGGAAAATGCTTATGCCTTGGTATTTTTTAGGGTATTTTGGGGACTTTTTCGATGGTCATCCCTTCCCTTTTAACTCCGGAGTACCCTCCCCCCCCCAGGATGTGAGCATCATTGTGTTTAGCTTGGGTTTATCCCACAGTATTTCCACAGGGTTAACTTGACATCACAGACAGTTATAGTCTTTAGTTGGTGTTAGAGAAATTGACAATTGTGAAGCCCTAACATCCCAAGTCTAAGGCCCTGTCTACACTTATGCATTTTTGTTTGAAAATACATACTTTTTATCCATTCTTCCTTTCGTTCACACTGCTTCTATGAAAGTGTCACTAAAAATAAATGTTTTCGAAATGGCTTTCCAAATTGAAGGTTTTGAAAACAAAGACGCAGCGTCATAATGTGGATGGGCAAAAACGAAGGTTTTCAAAAACGCATACCTAAATGGCTTACAAATACACGTGTAACGAACAAAGTTCTGTTTTACTAGTCTCGGCAATCTGTATCTCTGATATGATATCACAGCTTAGATTTTGCTTCCTACATGTGAAGGAATCAATTCACACTGAGTGTCAGTGCATAAGTTCTCTGGATTTAAAATATAGCCTTTAAATACTTATTGAGAATGAGGGCACCTTGCGAAAAATAGACTTTAATCATTTTATTTGTAAGAATATCTCAGTTTAGATTTTGTTGCCTTGGGAATTTTGTTGAAAATGTTCAGTTATCTCGGAAAAGACCGTCATTACCTCTGTAGTTCTTATTTACTGAGAGACGTTTTGGCAAACTAGTGTCATTTGTGTTGTTTTTTTTAATAAAGAACAATTGGCTTCCAGATGTTTACTTGCACCTCATTTAAACCAGTGAAAGAAGTAGACCCTGTTCAAATTGACTTCCATTATACACACAGGATGCCCTCACTGACATGACAGCAAGCGGTACTGACATGAATATTGAAGGCGTTGAGAATGCAAAGGCACATAAGGTACGTATATGGACTATTAAATGTTCCTACTTTTTACAGATGGTTTTTTAATCAGTTTTGCCATCATGAAATTGCAAACTTTCATGAACTATGTAATCTCGTAAACATCTGGGCCCAGTTGTTCAAAGGCCGATTATCACTAACCCAGGGTTAAAGTTTTAACCTAGGCGTTCTTGTTTCCAACCTTACAGAGACTGATTTAAGCTGTAATTTTGGAAATGACAAGTTTCTTCATGGAAAATCTATACAGTGTTTTATAAGAACCGCAAATCTTTCCTTAGAGAAGAAATTACTGCTTGAATTTTGGCTTAATTCATGGTTAAAGTTTACCATCCTTTGAACAACCGAACCCTGGATTACACCTTTTGCATTGATCTCATATGTTGGTTTTCATCATCAAAGCTTTTCCTTGAGTGACTCGCCATCATTTTGCGATACAGTCTGTGTGTTTTCCACCATCAATTCTCAGTAGACTCATTCGTCAAGAGCACCAGACTAGTAAACAGAACATTGTAGGCTAGTTTCCAATGTGGAGCTCAGTTTTTTTTCTTCGCACTTTCTATATTGTCATTAATGATTATTTGGCCCACATTTTAATCCATTTATTCATCTTTCATTGATCCATTACTCGATCTATCCACCAAAAATTGAGCATCATCAACAAAATCTTACAATTAATAGAAAGGTGTGACATTTTTCTCAGCTTTATATTACCTTTCGTATTTCTCACTGTGATGTTTGCCTATAGAATATCCTAAGAGTTCAACCATTTTTTCATGATTTTGTAAACTTTTTAGGGTATTCTTAAAGCGGCTGAGTATGTCAAGCGTGTTCTAGAGGAGGAAAACATCCTGGGCAGGGCTTTTGCAGACACTCCAGTAAGTAAACACTGTTAATTGCAACTTCAATCATTGTGATCCTGAAAATTACCATAATGCTCTAAGAAGCTCTCAGACGCTCTAGATTGGGGAATTATTGGAGGGGGGTGGGGGGTAATTGAAAATCGTCAGTAGCCAATGTTATAAACACAGCATGAAGTCTTAAATATCAAACACCTTTAATAGCAACTAGTAACTTTGTGTTCCTCTTACGTTATAAGCAGCGCTATTAAAAAACTGAAACAGTTGTAAGCGCTAAATCAGAACTTTTGAAGAAAAAAGCAAGAACTAGAATACCTGAGTTTTGAGGTTAGCCCTATTAGAGATGGGGGCTAATTAGAACGCTAACGGTATTACACAAAACGGTAGTTAATACAGCTGAAATCTGTTAACCAGGACTATCAACTTATAATCGTCGGCCATTCCCTTGGTGCTGGCACAGCCTCATTGCTGAGCGTCCTTCTCAAGCCCTCGTACCCAGGCCTTCAGTGCTTCGCCTACTCAAACCCCGGTGTTCTCAGGTATGTGCAGTGTGGTTACATGGATTGCTTTTTATCACGACACTGAAATTTGCATTGTTTTTAATTCTATAGAATAGGCACAATAGAACTTTGTGGCAGCACAATGGTAAGATCTTAACCAGCTTTATGCCTAACTAGTCATTTCTGTTTCTAACCTACAATTAATTAGCTCTGATTGCTTTAAAGTAATTGAAACAGTTATACATTATAGGGTTTGAAATAACTATCAGACTGGCACCTGACACATTTTCCGGTAAAACATAATTTTGCTCGGACATATGCAGTTTTGGCCGGACAAATTGAATCCATCTCAACTAGTTGCAAAAGAGACTACATTTTGCAAGTTACATGATCTTTAAACTTTTCAGCAACATCATCTCAAAGCAAGTCAGGTTCGCATGTTGTAATTTTACAACTGACAACTGGAGAATTTTGCAACTGTAACTAATTTCTTAACCAAAAGTCCGTCTAGTTTTATATCATTTTATTTTTTTTGAAGATAAGATTGAATAATTTCCATCATGATTGTCAATGTCGCAATGGGGCCTTGTTAAGGTATCATTTTTGGTCTGGGGTATGGTACGGTAGGGAATCAATTTTAATCAGTGGTCTTGGGTAGGGCTACCCCCCCCCCCCTACGGAGTAGAAGCTCTTATCATATGCTTTACTTCTCACCAAAACTGAACATCTGTATACTTCCACCTACAGCGAGTCAGCTGCCACATATGCAGAGGATTTCACTGTTTCAGTTGTTCTGGGAAAAGATATCATTCCCAGGTCAGTTGGATTCTATTACCTTTGTTAAAGGCATCGCATGCATCATCGACCTCTGAAAATACTACCAGTGGTGTCATGGTTAGATGCGGTGTAAACACTTTTACCCTTTGTTTATACATCATCTTTAGTAATTACTTTAATTAGGTAAATTGTTCGAGTGCTTTCATTTCTAATTGGTAAAAGAACTTGAAAGTCTCTCGCCGCAGACAGCTCGTGACGGTTTCAATTTTTTTTTACAATAATCAAAAACATCTCCTTGTGATTGTAAAAAAAATACATAGACATGAGAAATGTGTTTTGTTGCTTAAATGTTGTATGTATTGCGGTATCTCTGAACTCAGTCCGCACAGAATTATTATATGATGCAAAAAATGCATAAAACCCTGTCTGCAATTTTGACTGTAAGAAATTTACGAACCCAGATGTTGCTTTCACACTTTACGTTTTATAATGAATATCCAAAAGTAGCAGCAATACCAACATTTAAACCAACTACTCCATCAATCTTAAACATTAATTCGACTTGTATGGACCAAAAGACGTGCTTGACATAGGGAGATATTTAGATCTTCAAAATCACTGTGCTTAAATTAAACGTGTGCTTTAAATTGGATATAGCTAGCGATGAACTCAAATATTTGTATTGCCCCAGATTTTCATAAATCCATGTTTCGAAAACTAAGAAAACGTCTTTTTGTGTTTTTCAGAATGAGTCTTGCTAGTATTACCGAGTTACGTCAGGACCTCACATCGGCCATCACAAGATGTTCCATACCTAAGGTATCTTGTACTGCATGTTGTCAAGCACGGACTGAATGAACACGCCTTACTGTTCAGCTGTGTGAACTGTCGATATTTGTTTGGTATCCATTGTATCTATAGTTCTTAGGGGAAATTTTTTTGTTTCTTCTATGTAGCCAGGGCCCGGTTGTACGAAGCCTGTATAAGCTATCTGCTGTATAAAAGCAAATGGTCGTCACTAGTAAATCAAATATTGTTTGACTCTTTGTTGATTTCTCTATCTCTGGTTGTTAAGTGAGCGGAAGACTCCTAAAGTAATGGTTTAAATGGTGTCAAATAGCTTTCATTATAGTTTTACTGCATAAAATAGAAAGTACTTATCCGGCAGATAGCTTATCCCGGCTTTGTTCAACCGGGCCCAGATGGCTTAAAAATCTTATGTGATCCCTTCCCCTCTTTAGTTTGCAAGAGTAGCTCGAAAAAAAATCCATCTTAATAAGACAAAGTCAGACACTTTGCTTTATTTCCAATCTTACGGTGGTTTGGTTGGATTTGCAGGGACATCGCTTTCTCCTTATTAACCGATGTGCTTTTTTATATCCTTTCCCTTTATTTCCATTTGCAATTTTAAACTAGCTTTAATAATTCCAAACGTCCTCCGTTGAACAACAATTTTTCGGTTTCAGCATTCTCAGAACATTCTACTGTTATACATTGAATCATTTCTTCTTCATTTCTTCTCTTTGGAAAAGAACACTTTATAACTCTAATAAATTAACCTTCTACAATACATTTTTATAAGAACAAGTTAGAAAAACTTTGCGTTTCAAACTTTCAATCAACGAAGCTATAACTGACACTGTATATTCACAAACCGTTTGTTTTATCGTTCATAGTTGTGCGGAAATACTAATAAACTGTTGAAACGTTTTGTTGCAGTATCGGATTTTAATGACAGGTTGCTGGCGAGCACTGTGTTTTTTCTTGGGTCAAGGAGACAGTCAAGGTCAGCACCGCCATTCTGTGTATCGTGGTTACTGTGTTAGAGATGATATTTACTCACTTCTGGAACCTAATCTTACCCAGCCGTTACTCCCAGGTAATATTGGCCCTGGTAATGGAATAATGCATGATGATAATATAAATAGCTTGTAAAATAACAAGGACAGTAATGACGCAAAACTAAAGAGTTGGTAAATAATGCGAAAGTTTTTGCAGCTTGTTAAAATAAGTACTGTGTAACAATTTTTGTTCTCACAAGCTTCTTTTTCTTAAAAAACATTCCAAGTCCCAAACATAAATCGAACCTATGATCCTCAGATTGCTTGTCAGATGCTCTGACCTACTGAGCTCAAAGAACCCGTGAGCCTCTGATTACCAGCTAGATACTCTAATCTACTGAACTACAGGGACCCGTGAGCCTCTGATTACCAGTTAGATACTCTAACCAACTGAGCTATGGGAACCCATGAGCCTCTCATTGCCAGTTAGATACTCTAACCTACTGAGCTCCAAGAACCCATGAGCCTCTGATTACTAGTTAGATACTCTAACCTACTG
>JAOBRD020101492.1:0-10237 GCA_027575215.2 Hydrozoanthus sils | reverse complement strand
AGAGAGAGATTTTATTTAAATTTGTTCTCACTCTAGGAAAAATGACATTTCACACGCTTTGCTTGTTTAATACGTACGTGTGTGTTCCACCTGCTGTCAGAAAAACTATTCTAAATACGAAATGAAACTCGCTCGAAAAAACCTTTCTTTTCATAATATTAGCTTGCGTAACCTATTCCCAATTCCGTAGTGCTAAGCGGGTGATAGTCTTTGACTCCCCCTGCATGGACAAGACCCTAATCTATCGCAGGTTAGCTCCCAGCAGAGGCTGGTACTAGTCATTTATACAGCTGAGTCGACCGGAACAATTTGGGTAAAGTGTTTTGCTCAAGGACAACACAGCGGTCTCGACCGGGGCTCGGAATCGCGACCCTAGTTAGGATTACCGAACACGCTGATAACTTGCTCAGCCACTGCGCTGCCGCTGGACTTCATTCGTGAAAGGCCGCGTTCAAAGCTATGAACTTGTATCGCTTGAGCCACTTACTGACTTAGAAAACAACTGGTCTGTAAATTTGTACACGCGTGTGGAAATACACTTTTCATACAACCTAGATTAGCACCGAGAAACTTCGAATTCGTATTATATAGGCACGAATATGGCTGAAACTTGACCGAAAATTAGGAAAAGGCTATAAGAACTAGCTCCATATGTACCATTTTTTAATTCCAAAGAACCTAAAACAGTATCTAGACCTGAATTTTCATATGCGAATTGTACTAATTTTTATTAAAGGACTGACATCAGCCTTCAGTCGTCGGCAATAATCGAACTACATGCTTTTTCAGTTTAGAACTATAGTAAGTAAACTTTCGGCCGAGCCTGGTTGTTTTGAAACTTTTTGGCAATTTCCGCTTCAAAACACTCTTTGTTCTTAACTTGTTCTTATTTCCATAAGTTTTCAAATAGTGAATTAGTTGTCCGGAACAACAAAAAGGCGTTATGTGCCTTGTTTAAGTCTTCGGCGCGGTACGCGATGTATTGGAAAGTACTTCATTGGAAAGTGCGCGGGTAAAATTTTTGCTCACACCTTAATCCGTGTTCAAGGATCAAAAATAATTCTTAAGAATTGTCTGATCAAAATTTCAGCCTAGTTATTTTTCTTAGCTTGTTTTTAATCTGTGGGTAATCTCATCTTGGGTGTTCTTGTAAAGTTTGTTCTTATAAAGAAGTGTGCAAACTGTATACTCTCTGTGCTTTTTTCACACCATAAAAAGGTTCTTATAAGAGAAAGAGTCTAGCTAGGAATAATCAACTCGAAATGAACTGACTTTGCTCGACACGAATGGGATCAGTTTGCACGCTCGGTTAAAAGTTAGTATATAAGCTTGCAAAAAGTAACATTTTCTTAGTTAGGCAACGAAGCTTGTTGCTGCATATTTAGCCGGGAAAGGTTTCTTAAAGGAATGATCATTTTTAGCTCTAAAGAAAGGCAGGGCTCGAAATAACGGCCGGTCAACGGACAAAGTCCGGTCAGAATCGAGCATTGTCCGGACAAATCTGTGGATGATCGGACATGCTGTCCGGTCATTTTTGCTTTAAAAGGAAATTCGTCATGATAGAATTTGTTCAATCACATTATGTTCCCGAAAAAATGATATTAAACTAGACGGACCATTGGTTGAGACAGTTGCAAAATTTTGCAACATCATGTTCATCGTGTTATGGATGCACGCGGAAGTTGGGAGAACACAAGAGAAGCGTTTGATTAGACTATTTCTTTTAGAACATTTGACTGCTTAGTGCGAGAGATAAACATCCGTTCGCATGCTGATGAAGCAAAAAACTCTCCTTAAACGCATTTTCAAATTTTTCATTGTTCAACACAAACGCTTGACATGCAGTTTGAAAAAGTCTTGTCAAAAAATTTATTTAGTTAGTCGGTTAAAACCAAATTGAGGCAACGACAAAGTTTTCAAAAGAATACATTTATAAGTTAAAACTGCAGTAACTTTTCGTAAACGATCTGGTCATATTTTAACCAAACGATGCGGTTGTATCTTGCACTGCACGTGGCTGTACAATGTAACAATTAAGACAAAGAGTTGGAAATGAAATTAAAACTCCTTATTTTATTGTGAACCCGGCTTGCTCTGAGTTGCTGTTGTTGAAAGGTTTACATTTAACTTGCAAAATGTAGTCTCTATAGCAATTAGTTAAGATGGAGTAAATTTGTCCGGCCAAAAACCCGTATGTTCGACCAAAATCATGTTTGACCGGACAATGGGTCCGGCGCCTGCTTGGCCGTTATTTCGAGCCCTGGAAAGGTGTCGTGATACCGACATCGAGTTCTATTTCTTGTGAATTACGGAACAGTCTTTATCAGCTGTGTTCAATTCATGAAAGCAATTTCCTTGTACATGTATCAGATATAAATGGTGCAGTGGTCGTTTACAAATCACAAAGTGTCAGAAGGTTTTCAAATAGAGCAATCGCATACATTTGTATTATTTGCTTTTTTTCAATTATTAAAATGCGAGTTTTCTGTCCATTTGCAAGTCGAAATTTAATACACTTAATAGTTTGGGTTACAGGTCAGTTTGCCTTTTTACAGCTTCAATTTAATTTCACAGCCCGAAAAACTGATTGCTCTTTAGTGCAAAAGTTGTGGTTTTTATCGCGCCCTGGCTGACGCCAATCGAGGTAAGGAACTCTTCTCTCACAAGTCCCTCAGGCACTCAAAGCAATTAGCCGTTTCCTAAAGAAAACAAGAAACCAACCGCAGACTGGCGGCGTCTTTTTTGACATCAATTCGCAGTTTCCTCATTATACCCTAACATACCAGGCGTAAACAGAAATGGTTGCAGCTTATGCAGTTTTGAAATGCTCTATTCCCCATAATGTTCTCCCTCTGGACGTTAATTTGCCTAGACTTTTACGGCGCTTTGAGCCTCAAGCTACGTCACTTTAAGTCTAGCTACACAAATATATACTAAAAGAGCCATGTGCATGTCTGTACTGTATATACTCAAGAAACTTAGTTATCGCCCACGGCAGATCAGAATTTGGCATTTTTGCAATTGAAAAAACTGGAAACATTCATCTAGGGACTTATTTCCAAATTTCTCGTTTTACGTCGAACTGTCTACGGAGCTAAAAGATTCACTTGTTATATCAACTATGACATGAAATATTTTACAAATCTGTGGCTGGAGCTCTATGCAACCGAACAAACATTGCAGTAACGTCTCCACCACAAGAATTATCAAGAGCTAAACTTGCAATGTAAAACAATTTTTTAAAAAATTCTCATTACTTATTAACACATTTAGTTTCGAGAAAAAAGGGGAATTAACTGTTAATTCAAACAAAGCGAACAACTGGAAATAAAAGTTAATTCTCCCAAATTTGTTCAGTGAAAAATATGGGCTCTAGCTGGCTTGGAGAATTTACCGATATAACTGGGACTGTAAAGGCTGACCAGTCTTTAAAAATATCAGTGATGCTATCTTTTGATAGTTCAGTTCGGTGGGCAACATAAGTAAGGATATCAAATGGTGTTAGTAAGCATTAGGGAGGATTTGCAAGTGTTGTTAATCATAAGAAAATCTCTGCATGTAAAGGTCTGCAAACATCAGTTTGAGAAATCGACCTTCTACTTTCTAAGAAAATTTACGAGCAACTCTATAAACTTTAGTTCTTTGACGCTATAATATTTTGAAAGTCAACTCAGTCAATTAATGAACGCTAGCTTAATCAAACCTACACAAACATATTGCCCGGGCTGTTCAAGTATTTGTGACACAAAGGCAAACAGCAACATGCTCTGATTGGTTAAAACAAAACGTAAAACTTCGCTTATAAATTACTAACAACATTACGTACCTAAAACTGGGGAAGATGAAGCGAAGCAAGTTTTCCTACACAGCAACTCTCGCTTGTTATTACTCTGAAATGCGACACCTAAAATTACCGGCGCCGGCTTGATTGCTCCCGGATATGTCGACTCGTAAAAGGTTCCTTCTGTTGTAACTTTGCCGGAGTGTTCTTAAACAAATTATGTTTTTATGCGCAGGTTTTCCCTGAGATTAAAGCTTCTTTTAGAAGCAAAAGATTTTTTTTAGAGTGTCACGGATTTTAGTACCCTGGGTAGCCAAACCCTCTTGGACTTGGTCCCCCTATGGCACTCTGCAGCAGGGTGAGATTTTAGACAATATCGCAACAATGTCCGAAACTTGAAGCGTCGCGCTTCCTGCTCCCTATCTTTCGTTTACCTGCGTGAATTAGCGCGCACGTGTAAAAATCAATGACTGATGTTAAGGTGCGAACTAACTATGCTTTTAGCTTTCAGAACTCAAAGTTTTACCGTCTAGCTAGCTCAGTCGGTATAAGGCGCCATTCTGCCGTGCGGGTGGCCCGGGTTCGATTCCCGACCGGACGCGGAGAAAGTGCTGCCTTTGCTCTAACATCTGCAAACGATTTGACTTTTGCGTCTTCTCGGATAAGGACGTTAAACCGTAGGCAGACCTCGAAGGGAACCCCGAGTCCTATTGCCTGTTCTCCCGTAACTGCCAAATATTTTTGTACAATTTGGGGTAGATCGCAGCTCAGTTTCCTAAAGTATACGATATCACTTGAATGTTTCGCCTTCTATAGCAACTTCTATATTAAAGTTTCCTTTTACATCTTGGTTACTGATTGCTCTACGAAGGTCGCTGCAGTTTCCAAACGATACATGGCTTGCTCAATAGCGGGACAACTCATGCCGTTGCTCCTTTCCTCGCACTTTGTCAGCAGTTCTACTATCTCGGAATTGAAGCAGTCCATCGTTGCTCTGTTATTTCGATTGTTTTCCGCCATTTTGAGAAAGAAATTGACCGCAGAGAATCCTGGGATTTGCTGACGGAAAAATTCGGCTCGGCTCTTGAATGTGATCGTGAAAAATGTTGAGTGTATTTTTCGCTTGATCACGCAAAATTGTTGAATGTGAATACATTTTGTAGCATGTGATTGTGTTCCTTGAGTGTGATTTAACTTATTGAATGTGGTTTAATTTCAAGTGTTGAATGTGATCTTTTTTGTTGAGTGTGATCGGTACTTTTGTTTCTCATTTTCAATTTTGCTCCGCCTACCATATTCGAGATTGGGGTGAAACTTTATAAAGTAATTTGAGAACATGGGTTAAATAAAAGCATGGTTATACCATCCAGCCCTCCCTGAAGGCAAGTAAACTCTGATCTCTCATAATCGCCAAAAAGTACATGAAACCGAGGCTGCGAGTCGGCACCACCATGCATATAATTATAAAGCCGGTGTCAGTATGAACTGCAGGAATAAATAATCTCGATTTCCGCCGGCGTAACATTATACTAGCTGTTTTTAATAGAAAGCCGAAGTACTGCGAGCTGAAAACATTTGCCTTTCTTTTATTTTTTGCGGTGGCTAACTTGGTTTTGCGACGAAAGAGAGGTAGATTCAATAATTGTTAGCGGAAGTAATCTATTTGTCAAAGTGACAATTGATTTGTTAAGCGACGTGTGAGATCGAGGAAGACGACTTGCTTTTTACGAGTTAAGCAATGAGTTTGGTTTCGTACGTTGCCTCGTCTTACGACTTATCAGAAGCTGTTACGAATATCAAAGAACTAGCGGTCGGGTAAAGAGTGAACGACAACATTTAGGTACAAGTACAACAGAGCTGACCTTAATGGGCGGATGGTTTATTTGGTTGGATCAGCTGTCATCTTAGGAAGCGAAAAACGAAATCCAAAAATTAAATCAGCCGTTGATTCTCGCAATTTCATCACAAAACCCCAAGTTGCAAACAAAAGCATTTAGCTTCCAATTTACAACATGTCTACAAAATCATCCATCGCCTTCCCGCCCGCCAGCCATCCCACCAGCCCATCCATCCGCCCAAACGGACATCGACAAGAATGTTTTTGGCTATAGACTCGTACCGAAACTTAAGCCGTAGCTACACGGTACAACATTGCATGCAACTGCGTTGCGCGCAACTGAAACCCTTCGCGTAGCCACACGGTGAAATCGTTGCGTGCAATGTTGCAGGAGAAGGATCGGTTTCTACTTCGTGCAACGTTGCCTGCAACAAATTCAGAGGTGGCTACACGATGCGCGCAACGTTGCATGCAATGTTGCAGCGTGTAGCCACGAGTTTACTCGACCAAATTGACCACAGGAAGCTCGTCAAGATTAGTGCTGCTATTCGTTCGCTACGCTCGCTCGCAGCAATAATAATAATAATAATAATAATAATAATAATAATAATAATAATAGCATTTTCACTAGCCAATCAGGAGTGTAATCTGTGTACACCAAATGGTTATAGATAAAAACAACTCAAGTTCTATTATCTTTTGGAAGTAAATGAAGGGAGTTGATCCAATTTTGTCTTTTTTCTGTCAGTCAAGGCCGATTACAAGTTAACAACATGGTATTTTCAAAAAGTTCGACGGTTTAGAAATAAGGCCGAATGAACAGTATGTTTGGAAAATGTGCTTCATATACTATTTCAATCATAACAGACCACACAACCGTCATCATGTCAGCAGGAGGAACCTCAAGCCATTTTGTCATACTGTGCGCATTCGTGACTGCAGAAAACATCGGAAGGAAGACTTACGTACCGAGCACTGGATGGTATACGTTGGGATGACGTTATGAATGCAACCAATATAGAAGATGCAGTGAATAATTTAGAATAATGTTTAACATTTATATTGTCTAATAATAGTGTTTAGCATTTATATAGCGCCTTTTCCATATGTAGATGCTCAAAGACGCTTAATAATGATTTACAGCTGACTTTGGTATTAAGGGCCTTAGATACTCCGCAATATACGGCTTACATTTATATTTATAAGAGTTGCCCTCAGTTAGTAGTAGACAGACCACAACACCGGATCACCCTACTCTTTTCCGACAAGTGTTGTGGGTTCTTTTAAGTCCCCCGATGGGAGATCGGTTTAATCGGGCCTACGGTTTAACGTCCTTATCCGAGAAGACGCGAAGGTCTAACCGGTGCAAAAGTGAGTGAAGGTCCGGCACCGGGAATCGAACCCGGGCCTCCCGAACGAAAAACTGGCGCCTTACCAACTAGGCTAATCAGGCGGCGGTACGAAGAACCATGATTCACGCGTACACGAACAAGTATTTGCCCTTCAGAATGGTGTGTATACGTTTGTCTTTCACGCGATCCAGAGTGGATGACCCCATTAATGAAATCCCTTATGAGAACAAAGTCAGGAATGGCTTGGCAAAGCAATTCAAGTGGAAAGATCCGTGAAATAAACAAGAGAATATCAGACGTCATAAGGCAAAACAGAACAAGGCTCTTACAAGCACCAGTAGGCACAAGAAAATGGTGGAAAAACTTAGACTATGTTTCACAGCGCTGGTTGTCGAAGATCCGCAACCAAAGTCACGTTCAACCAACAATCTCTCGTGGCTCTTAATGGTTGACTTAGCGGAAGTGTGCCATGATCCAGAATACAATAAGCCAGTCCCGGTCACAATCTGTGTCAAGAGGCTCCGCAAATATCGCGGAAAGACAAGTTTGGGAAAGTCCGACACATCTTAAAAACTGCCACTGGCCCAGACATTATCCCATTCTGGGTATGGAGAGACAACGGGGACATTTTCTCACCAGTCATCTACAAAATCTGCAACAGGTCTCTATAGAGTATCTGGCCAACATCTTGGAAAAGAGCTAACGTGAATCCATTGCCTAAAGCTGACGTCCCTAAAAACAAATCAGATTATCGGGGTATCATGCAATATCACCCCGGTGATAGCACGTGCCTTTGAGAAATGTGTGTACAATACTCACGTCCGTGATACCGTGGAGCAGAATCTTAGTCCGACCTAGTTCGCATATAGGCAATGGGGAAACTGTTCAAACACCTTAGTAGCGATGCAACACAACTGTGAACTGTGAAGCTGTCAGCCTATTTGCAATGTTTTTCAGCAAAGCATTCGACAGCGTGAAACACGACCTTCTGGCAACTAAACTGAAACAGGTATCACTTAAACCACAAGTAAGGTAATTAACTGGTATCTAAGCTTTCTTGAAAACAGACAACAGAGAGTCATATGTAACAACTTTACGGGAAAATGGAAACTAGTAAACAAAGGTACTACTCAGGGAAGTGTAAGCGGACCTCATCTCTTCAATATTTTCGTCAATGAGCTCTCTTTAGATACGCTGACGATTCCGGCTACGATCCCTGTTCCCGTATGGAGAAACAAACCATGTTGCATCGACTTGGTTGGAGAGTTCCTTGTGTGGTCTGACAAGAATCACATGAACTGCAATCTTGAAAAACGCAAAGAACTGATAATCCGAAAGAAAGGCTTCAAACAACTCCAGCTCAAGTTTACAACATCACCCAATGTACAGAACCACGTCCTTGGCATGCTGTTTCAGAGCAACTGCCGATTTACCCAGCATATTAGCGGCAAATTATCTAAGTCAAAAAAATGCCTTTACGTAATAAGAACTTTGCAGAAGGAGGGAGTAGCACAAGCTGAAGTAGACAAACCTCTTTGAAACTATTGTCCTGCCTAATATCTTGTATGGAATAACCGTATACGGTCCGTCAGAGGCGGACTTGAACTCAGTCCAAATGTTTTTAGACCGATACTAAAAGCGAAAATATACCGTTCGATGAAAATGTCAGTACGGGAACTCCTAGAAAATGCGGACACTAAACTTTTTAGGAAAATGAAAGACAAAAACCACCTTTTACATGATCAGTTTTACCTGAGCCCAAGAAACATTCTTATAACTTAAGGAAGGCCAGTCACACCAAGCCAAAGCTGAACACAGGACAAGTTTAAAATTCTTTTGTTAATAGATTGATTTTTAAATATATTTTAGTTTGTATTTCCAGCGCACGCCCTATACCTATTGTAATTTTTAATATTTCAATTTTTTATTGTAATTCTTAAGATTTCTTTTTAAATATCATTTTAATATTAATAATAACATTGCAATTCGCCTCTTTTGCTTGACCAGTGTTTGTTTTCTGCGAGCAGAGCTGTCTCATATCGTCACGTAAAACGAGAGGAAAGATCGACCTCTGCGAAAAGCCGCTCGAATCTCTGTCGAGCATGCGCAACCGTTTCCATGACACCGCTACGTCAATCCCACGTGCTGGTTTTGAATTTTAACGGTTCCTACACGACGCCATCATCCAAGTGGGATTGCAGTCACAACAAAATGCCAGCGGATAATATAGTCGCATGGCAACAAGTATTGCAGTCTCGCCAAAAGACAGCGGTTGCTAAAGTTGCGTGACCGCCAACTGCATGAGCCGTCAAACCAGTTTCAAACCAGACTGGTACGTCCAGGTTTCTGGACAGCGGCGACTTCAAAAGATAGAGCGGCTGTTTGCAGAGGTCTCTCTTTTCTCTCGTTTTACGTGGGAATATGAGAGAGCTCTGCTCGGAGGGTAACGGATGCTACTTGTCTTCATTAGTAGCTACTGCAGCTGTTATTACCCTTGAAATTATTGTGCTGTTATTGCTGTTACTGTTGCGTTGCGATCGCTATTGCTTATGCTTTTACTTTCGTTTGCATCAACATCATCAACAATTAAAATTAATATCAACATTAACGTAGACTTCAAAATCATTTTCAAAATCAACATCAAAACCATTACAAACATCAACATTGAAACGAACATCAAAGTCAATACAATCAATTAATATCAACATCAATAACATCGTCACCATCAACACCAAAACCAATATCAATGTCAATATATTGTCAACATCAACATCAACATCAGCAGTTTCATGAGCCACAACATCAACACCAAAACCGCTTTAACATCATCATCATCAACACGAAAACCAACATCAGTGTCACATTTACATTAACATCAATAATTATCAACACTACCATCATTATCAACATCAGCATTACATGAACATTAACATCAACATAGACGTTAAGATGAACATCAACAACAACATCAAAGTTAACAACAACATCAGCATCAACAAACTCGTATAACCGCTGCAATTTATTAGTTAATCGTTTTCACTAATGCAGCCTTAGCAGGCGAAACGTTTGGAATAAAGCAGAAGAAATTTTGCTTGAGAAACGGTTTCTTACACATTAACAACAACAACATTAATGTCAACAAAATTACTTTTAGTAAGAACAGTGATTGTGGGATCTGGCTGGTGACGTGAAATTTGAAATGTTGCACTATGTGCTGGTAATGAGACAGCCAGTAAAAGGCACTAAGGCCTCACGAGTCAGAAGGAA
>JAOBRD020101491.1:0-26723 GCA_027575215.2 Hydrozoanthus sils | reverse complement strand
CCCCTCAAATTTTAGATTGAAACTTATCCAAACTGTGCAAGATCTATCACTCTAACATGCTGCGTTTGTTCATTTGGCTGTGGAAAAAGAGTTGGAAGAAAACAGAGTTTATTATAACCTACTCAACATCGTTGTTGTATCTAGCTGTATTCCATCTTTCTCAGCCGGTATCTATTGCCTTTGAATACAATCACGTGAAATGCAGCTAGCTGTTCTAATTGTACTCACATGTACAATGGGTATTGTTTTAAATTTTTAACGTAATATAAGTCAACATAATACAAAAGAAACAGGCCATGCCCAACTTACGCTACACTGCGCACAAATAAATCTTCACGTTTAGGCTAGGTGCTCGATTTTCATATGTTTGCTGTATTTTCTAGCACCTAACCTCAAATTCAAGGTTTAGTTTGTGCACAGTGGAGCGTGATTCGGAAATGGCTATTAGATTCTACGTCCTTTTTTATCTGTATGTCATCTTCAACTGGTTAATCTTGTATTTGTTTCAGGCCAGTCTTGAAGGATGTTGTTGCAGTGGTTGTGTTCTGTATTGTTCCAGTTATTGTGGCAATTCTAGCAGCCTTTTCCTTCCTCCCTGCGCTGGGCGCCCCAACTCTACCCAACTTTGAAGAGCCCATAAAGGTAAAAATACGGTTTGGTCTCTCCTTTATCCCTTCTTGTAGCATTCTTTACTTGCCAAACTATGAAGAACATACAAGGTATAACGTTCAATTCAGGTAGGTTTTCTACCTTTTACTCCTCTTGGTGCTCCTACCCTGCCAAGCTCTTGAAATATTTCTAGATAACAACAAAGGTAAGTATTCTCTTTTAACGCCTCTCCTAGCTACCTTAACCTGCGCAGCTAAGAGGATCCTACGAGTTAAAGATATAGACAGAACTTCCTCTTTATCCTCTATCCAGCTTTGAGAACTCTACAAGTTAAAGATAAAGGCAGGACCTCTTCTTTATTCCCTGACTTAGCCCTCCTAATTTATCCTGTTTCCTACAAGGTAATGTAAGTGTTCATACTATCTCCTCACTTAGTGCTTCTAGCCTGCCCAGCTTTGACGACTCTTCAAGTTAAAGAGAAAAGCAGGACCTCTTCTTTATTCCCTATCTTGGCCCTCCTAATCTACCCTGTTTCCTACAAGGTAATGACTTATCCCCTTGCTTAGTGCGTCTAACCTGCCCAGCTTTGAGGATTCTACAAGTTAAAGATATAGGCGAGGCTTCTTCTTTATTCCTTCTTTATGCCCTCCTTATCTGTCCTGTTCCAGTAATCCTACAAGGTAAAGATTTATCCCCTCCTTAGTGCTCCTAACCTGTCCTGTGCCATGTAATGTGAGACAAATTTTTTACTGATCTCCTCTCTTAGTGCTCCTTACCTGCCAAGCATTGAGGATCCTATAAGATAAAGGCCAAGGCGCAACTTAATCTTAGTTAACTAGCAATATAAGAGCTAATTAATTGATTATGGACGAGTCCTGAAAGAATTGCTAAAATGTTTAAGTATAAAGATAACATAAACTGCCGAGGTTACTTAACTTGCGATGATCTGAAGTTATTACACAGTGGTTTGAAGGTATGAAATTTTTGTTTTAACTCTATCGTGGCATCCTCAAATGTAATGTTTTTCACCTTCAGGGATTTGAACCCAGGGGTACTGAACTCAGTAATCGCAGAAACGCGGAGCGTACGCTGCGAAAGAGCGGAATTATGACGCATTATTGGCCACAGAATATTCCTTTCAGAAGGCGAAGATCTGTCACCTTCTATAGCAACGTTATACGTTACATTAACTGGCAGAATATTCTTGTTTTCAAATCTACATCTGGCGGATCTTTGTTTAATGCTAGGAGCCTGAAGGCGGTTTGTGTACTAGAACAAAGAATCGGCCAATCGGCTTCAGGTTGTCCAAGTTACTCCGTCGGTAACTATGTTGCGTTGTTGAATAACCGCACCTCCTGCAATGACGTAACCGAGGATGACGTCAAAAGAACATTTATGTTACTTAGAAACTGTTCAAGCTATTTTGTGAAAGGGTTACTGACAGATAATTGCAAAGAGGAAAACTCTTGTGATAAACAGGTTCCTACAAGATGTGCTGACTTCAATGCTGTGTACAACATCTTATACTATTTGTCAGACAACAAGTTCCTTTCGTCAGAGAGTGCCACAAAACTTACATCCACTCTAATTGTTTATAAAATACGTCAATTCTCAAGGAAAACTACGTACTATAACTCACTTGATAGACTCGCAGACCCTAAGACATACCCAAAGTACGATGGAGTACAGCTAGCAGCATTCAGGTTTGGAAATATGAAATTTGACATATTCGCAAAAAAGTTAATAACTGACCTCATATACCCCGCGCTAGCAATGGCCCTGCTGTTCGTGATCATGATTTTATACCTACAATCAATCATTTTGGCAATACATGCCCTTGAGTGTGTGATTTTTGCTCTGGTAATTGCTTATTTTCTGTACCATTTCGTTTTCGGTCTCAAGTTTTTTCCGTTTCTAAATGTAACAGCGTTTGTTTTCCTTGTTGGAATTGGAGCCGATGACGCGTTCGTGTATTACGACATTTGGTGCCAGACTAAAGACGCGTATCCGAATGCAAACGCCGTTGACTTGACACAGAAAACTTTGCGTTATGCTGCATTTTCTATGTTTGTTACAAGTTTGACCACAGCTTCAGCATGCTTTGCAAGTGTCACTTCAACCATTACAGCAATCAGATGCTTTGGAATATTCACAGGAACGTCAATTCTGGCAAACTATCTCATGATGATTACGTATTTCCCGGCTGTAGTTCTATTGCATGAACGCTACATATTGAAAAGGTCGGCTGTAACTGCAAGACGAGAAACGACAGAGCCTTCGGCGATGGAGATGGAGAGGTCTTTAGGGGATACACAACAGAAAAGAGCAACCATTGGTATTGAAGGGGAGAATGTGCCGTGCATCGTAAGGGTTTTCGACTACCCATGTATATTTGTAAGATCTATGAATGCCTTCTTTAGAAAGACCGCTGACAAGATGTTTCGTAGTTGGCTACCAACTGTTTTGGTCAAACTGCGATGGCTGTGGCTAGTTGTCTTTCTTGCTCTCACCGCTGGGTTTCTGTGTGTTGACTTTGTGAAGCCGGAACTGCAGTTTCCAGTCAGCGAAGATTTCCAGATGTTTTCTTCCTCACATCCGTTGGAACAATATGAACTGCACTATAAAAGCCACTTTCGATTCAACCAAGAATCGTCCCGTGGTAGAGAGATTATGTTGATATGGGGAGTAAAAGCTGCCGATAATGGAGACCATCTGGATCCTGACAACAGGGGCTCGATAGAGTTTGATAACTCTTTTGATATGTTTGGACCCAAGGCTCAAGAATGGTTACTATCGCTGTGTAGTAGCTTTGCAAAAACAAAGTTCTACAAACCAACTTATCACGATTGCCCAATGAAAAAGTTTAAGAACATTATGGCAAGTCCATGTGGATTATACAGACTTCCGTCACCGTGTTGCAATAACACTGCCTTTCCGTACCCAAGAGATGTGTTTGGAGAATGTCTGAACAAAACATCACGCGTCAGACCAACTTCGTTCAACGAACCGTTTTATTATAGCATCAAAGGTAGAGTCAAGGGACTTGTGATTAAGTTCCAAACCAGCGTCCCTTACACGGATAAGTACAAAGTCACTAAAGAGTTTTGGAACGAGGTTAATTCCTGGGCTGATGAAGTTCTTGCTAAAGCACCTGCAGGCTTACGCAATGGCTGGGTACTTTCCAAGGGAATGGGATTTTACAGTCTTCAGGCAAGCATAGCCGATGGAACTTTATCGTCAATGGGAATTTCGATTGCCATCGCCTTCCTGGTCATGTTGTTAACAACACTGAACATCTTTATCAGTTTGTACGCCATTGTCACCATTATTGGCATCATTGCTGTAACAGTTGGATGCCTTGTACTAGCGGGATGGTATCTAAACATACTGGAATCCATCGTGATGTCAGTGGCGGTTGGTCTTTCCATCGACTTCACAATGCATTATGGGGTGGCTTACCGCATGTCACCAAGAAAAGACGAGCGGGACATACGAGTGCGTTTCTCTCTTTCCCACATCGGATCTGCCGTTACCATGGCAGCAGTTACAACGTTTATTACAGGTACTTCCACAAACGATTAACCCTTTAATTCCAAAACTAGGTGTATTGGCACTGAAACTGTTATGTGTAGTTTTTGGAAATTTGTTGTGGTAGCTTCGATTGAGCAAATTGTGTTTGGACGGTCTAAATGCAAACAGGTTCTTAGCACAAGTTTCGTACTTGTTAACATTTAAATCACATATTTTTTTTTTAAATTTCGAATTTTTGTTATTGTTGTTGTACTGTTATTAACAACAAAGTAATATAATACTAGAAGGAGGTGATGTTTTGTTAAGACCACTAGTATTGTTTGTTTTGGTAACGTTGTTGCTGCTGTCGATGTTATCACCAGTAGCACTACAGTGAAATCTTGTTATTGTACTTTCAGGTGTGATGATGATGCCGTCAGTCGTCCTTGTCTTCAATCAGCTGGGTCAGTTCCTTATGATTGTCATGGTGATGAGTTGGTTCTTTGCAACCTTTATATTCCAGGCCATGTGTGCAGTGGCAGGACCTAGAAATAACTTCGGTCAGCTCAGCATAACCAAGTTGTGTCGTTCCATCGGGCTGTGCAAAGTTCGACCAGAAAACGTCGAAGTAAAACCAATTCAAGAATTGGAAGAAGGTGCGCCTGCGCAAGTGGAAACGTGTCAGCCAAATCTCCCTGATAGTAGCAATGGAGAGAACTTAGAGACCCAGGAGAAAGAAATACGCGGGCCAACAGCTAATGAGAATGCGAAAGAGACTTTCATGTAGCGTTTATGTTTAGTTAAAGTTTTGTAATTTATAGTCGTTGTGTGCTATTCAGGAATCATTAGCGTTATTGTATAGTTGTCATTGTAGTTCTTTTGTGTTTGTGGAGCGTATCGATATTTTCAATATAAAATCTACATGAGATCTTCCCTGAAACTGAAGCATAAAAGTACATAAAGAGCTGGCCAAAGATTTTAGGTTCACCGAAGTTATTGCTAAAGATTATTTGTAAGTTTTATCCCAGGGTAGTATGCCTTGAGTTTAAAATGGGGTGCATAAAAAGAATGGATTAAGATACTGATATAGTAGTAATACAGTTTGCAAAAAATGCCAATACTTCTTTTGATTTTTTTGCAAGAATTCAATTGCAGTTCCAAGTAGCATCCATAAGATATAGTATCACATGCTAAATTGAACCGTTTTCAGGACAATATTTGAGGGGGTTACCGTTTGCGAACATACAAATGAACATCGCAAAAGCTATCTAAACCGACTTGCTCTAGTCAATCGACGAAGCGTGGCTACCAATGCTAGTTTGTTCAACACTTCACGTACCCTGGGTTCGTGCCCCGGACGTCCGCGGTATTTAGATAAAAGCTAATAAGTAATAACTGAATATGAATTCAATAACAGTTGTGGTTACACGTTGAAAGTTTATCAGTTTCAGACAACAGAAAATGATAAATGTAGATGAAGAAAATATTCTAAGCTAAATTTGAGTTAACTTGACACCAACAGTAAAATTGTAAACTAGGCACACTGAAGTAAATGTTTTATTTACTGGTAAGTCTTAGGGCCATTAGTTAACATACCTGTAACACGTTTACAGAAAAAGGGTCTGATAGAACTAATAGCAACGAATGTTTCAAAAGCTTGATCTAACTATTTCAATCATGCAGAATTAAGCATTCATTGGGAAGAAACTAGATTAAAAAAAACACGCACTGTTAATCCGGGCCTGCGCAGTAGCCAAAAATTAAAAACTCGACTTACGGCAATTTTTGTGGTGGGCACTATATTTGCTCGATTCGCTCTCTCTAGTTTATATCATTTTAATATAATTTGAAGAGTTACTCTCAGGCTATTATATTTGTCCGGTCAGACAAAAAAATCAAACCAGTATAGAACCATAGCGTTAAATTGGAGCAAAGCTAAAACCAATTAAAAGCCTGTCAGTCAACTTTTTGTTGCAGTCAAGTCTTGAGAGTCATAATTCTCAATTAGCAAATTTGAATTGCCAATTGCATGCAGGTTAGTCTATGTAAAGCCTGGTTTCCATACGATATGAAAGAGTCTGCGACCGTGTGCGATCACTATCGGCGGCCTGCGTCATGTTCCCGACATATGGAAACAGTCAAAATATTGTCTGTGACGGTCTGCGACACACGATCTGAATGATCGGAAGAGTCGAACTCGATTCTATTTTCCCGACGATTACGACCACGCCGTCAAAGAAAGATTTCGATTGGAACACTTATTTGCGACAGTTGCCGCCATACCATTGTTCCTCTTAAACCATGTGTTAATAACTGTCCAATATATGAGAACTGAGATGTTTGCCGTACCAAACATAACTTGTAAGCGAAATGGTGGCTAGTTCCAATGAGAGGGATCTAGTTGAAGCGAATCGAGAAATTGAAAGTGTTGACAACGAAGCTCAATAAAATATTGTTATGATATTGATAATACAATCTTTGTGGTAGTGACCGCAATTTAAGCAATTGCATATGAGAAACCTAAAACAACCTTTTCAGGCTTCAACGGGATTCGAACCCATAATAACATAATCGTAATAACTATTCAGTGTGAAAATTTAATGAATTGCATTCGGAATTATCATTGTATAGGGTTCCGCTAAAGAAGAGAAATGTTTGGAAAGACATCAACGCAAAGCTGTGGAATTACTTGGTCTGCGATCGCCAACAAAATATGAAACACTTGATGTGGTGTATGCGACTCATCAGTCGCTGACGGTCGCCGACCTTACCGGAGACCGTCGCCGATCATATCGAAACCAGGCTTAATCGGATTTCAGAATTTGCAACGTTGAGTGCTATGGGGATTTCCGAAAATAATTGCACGCGCAACAACATTCCGGCAATCGGGTGATTCTGCGAAACGATAGGACACCCTTTTCATACTAAGGCGTTTGATTTTTAACGGGAAGAGCCGAAACTATAATAATACTAAGATAGTTTTAAAGGTCAAATAATGTCTCATGATTTTCCTTTCATTTAAAAATTTGTAAAGACACTACATTGTTGCATCAGGTCAATGAAAAAAAAATTGTCATTGTTTGTGGTATCTGAACGAACCTAAGGCTGAGCTTGTTGTTCTAGCTACAATTTTAAGGCGGGAGTACACCCAAACCTTTGTTGGATAGTGGGGGAGTTGAAAAAGATATTTGAATAAGAAGAATATTGAGTAAAATAGGCAAACCGTCCCTCCTGTTGACGGGACTAATACAGCTTTGGTTTGAGGACAGAACATAAAAATTTATTTATAAACTTCTCAAACAAACATACAAACATAAAAATTTATTTTTAAACTTCCCAAAATATCACCAAATCCAAAATTCTCTCCAAATCTACCAATCTTAAAAAAATAAAATACAACTCAAAACTCATCCAAAAAATCTTAAAATATTCAAGCTGATTCCCCTTCATACCATCTCTGTTTTAAGTGATATTCTAGATTCAAATCATGGACGGAGATATCGTAAGAAACATGGAAAAAAGTGGCCACAAACTGCGCTTTGGGTGTACCCCCAGGCCTTAACCTTGGGGCGCAGGGGCACTTCATTAAATAACACAATTTGACCGCATAAAAATTCATCCCAAACCAAAAAGCAACAATCAATTTTAACCAAATTCGAAAATTGCTTAAAAATCACCAAACTCAAAGGTTTGCACTTCCCAGTTTTTAATTCCGATAAACCGATAGATTTTTTGCCAAAACAGGAAACTTGCCAAGCTAAAACCGAAAAATCGCTCAAAAAATGTCCAAAGCCGCAAAAATAAAACTCCGGACTTCGCCTTCCTTACAGGACAATAGGACAATGTTGGCGTTGTAACAACTGATAATAATGAAAATGTTTGACAAATGTATGTTCCTAAGTTGCTCCTCCAAAAACAAAATTATGCCGGTTAAGGTGGTGGACTACCTTTAAATAAAGAAAACTTCCTAACCAAGTTTTTCAAGAAGTTTTTATCACTTTGCAACTACCTGTCATAAAGTGAGACCAGCACAACATACATTTGAGTATCTTGTTGCCTTGGAAACAAAACAAAATTAAAAGGTACCCCCGTTACAAACCTAATTGGGTGAGAATGAATAGTTGTGATGAGCAAAAACTATTTTTAATCGGAACATATAATTATTGAGGTGGCAAACGTTTTCGCGTTTTGACATTTGAAACTGCCCTTTTAAAAAGTAATTGAATTATCGCAAGCATGGTCACGTTAGCTATGCTCAATCTTCCAGTGTTTAATATAGCATTTTAAGATACAACCTCCCCTCCCCCCCAAAAAAGGCCTTTTTCCCTCTATTTTTGAAGGTAGCGGACCACCTTAGCCATAGAAGGCATGAGGGGGAGGGGGGGAGTCATTTTGACACCCCCCCTCAATTTTTTGGGGATAGAAAACGGGCCATTTTATCGAATGCCAAAAACTTTAGCAAAACTTTTTTTTAAATTAATTACACATCGTTTGAACTTAATTTGATGACGTTATCGTTGATGATTTCGTCACAAGAAACCACGAAACTCGTCCGTTTGCTTTTAAAAAATGGTGTTCTGCCTGAAAAAAGACTTGAACTTAATTACTTTTTGCCTATGTTACAAATTTAGTAGCTTTTCTTTGAAAATTCATGTTTGTAATTATTCATAGTTGTTTTAAAATTTTTAAAAACAAATTTACAAATTCCGGAGCTTTGGCTGATGGCCGCTCTTTTGGATTTTTGGAAGTGGTTGCCATGGCAACATAATTAGTTTCATTGATTACAAGACGAGTTATTTGATCATGTGCAACTACCGTGCCAAGCGAATGTCATTATTCTTAACCGTTCAAACTGCAACATTTTAGTGTTGACAGTTTTGCGGTTTTGGCATTTCTTTGCTGTCGTTACCATGGAGACCAATTAGAGATCACATGGATTAAAAAAGTTGAAAAATAACTGGAAACTAATTACAAGTTCAAAATTATTACCATTGAAGAACACCGATTTTACACTTGGTAATGTTGTTTCTGTGCTACAATTGCCACGGAAACCAATTAGGTGCCACGAGACTAGACTTTAATAATTGGAAGTTAACTTGACACTTATTATATATACCAAGTTTCATGGCAGTTGGTTGCATACTTTTGAAAATAGACGGGGGGGGGGGTCCGATTGCCCCGCCCCATGCCTTCGTGTAACTTTTTTTTCTTCATGCGTTCTAGAACTTTGGGAATGAACTTAATTATAAAGATCTTGATTTATCACTGAGGGGAAAAGACAAAGAAAAGGTTTGACTGATTTGTGTATTCAGATTGGGACGGAACTTGGCATTGATTAGAGATGCAGTAATGCGGCGAACAGTCCAGGAAAAGGCGAGAGCGATAGCTTAGAAGAAGGAGTGGCTTGGGTTTCAGGTGAGATGACAGGCAGGTTCAGATGATTTTTTAGTTATATCATCATGCTAGGTTAATTTGCCTGGTTACTTGTAGATATGGTAAATGTTGAACCTTTTGCGTGGTGACAGTGTCTGAAAAGTGGTCAGGGTTCTCGATCTTCAACCGCAAGTGAAATGAATGTTGCGGTGATACGAGTTGTGGTCTGTGGAAGTAGTAGTAGAAGCAGTCTGTGAATCTGATAAGTCTTGCGTTTTTACAAGCTTTTTCGAAAGCCTTTGTCTTAAACTTTGAGCTTTTAACTTCTACACCATTGTAATATTTCAATCTTGGGTTTCGTTTCGAATTGAATATATAATCTTACACAATATTTTTAAATTTGTTGGCATCGCAGTCATTACAAAGTTTATACTCGGAGACGGATTCGATTATTAAATTTAACTTGGTTTTGACTGAAAGATAATTGCTTAGTTATAATAAATGCAATTTATTCAACATTTTCAACAGGGGATTGTTTTATTTTAGCAGGCAATAGTTTACAACTCACGTACCGTTGAAAGCTGTGCATACGTTTTATGCGGGCTATTGTAAAAACCACAGGTTTCACCCACCTTGCTAGCTCAAAAAACTTTGTCTGTGAACGACAAGTATCATTTCTTGTAAAAAGCGGTACGCATTCTGATTTATTTATAAGTGTCGAAAAACCTTTTTTAAGTTTCTGGGCATTGATCACTTATCCGAACAGCGCTTGCAATTCGCTTCAGGTTTTCGTTTTGAGTAAGCAGATGTATAACAATGTTGGCGAGTCTCTGCCAGGAATTTTCAATCAGAAAGGCTGAACACACAAAGGTATAGAAGAGCTTTTAAGCTTGCCCGTCCTCTGCGGCTTATCCTAGCCGCACTCAAATCGAGTTGAAACTTTTTGAGTTCGCTTGTTCATCTTTAGTGCTCATCTTGGCCCTTGTAAGCAAACCAATGTTATTAATAATGTAACTTCTACACAACAAGATATTTCCTGTGGAGTTCCACAGGGATCTGTTCTTGGCCCTTTGCTTTTTTTTCTCGATATAAATGATTTTCATTTGTGTTCTGATCTTTTTGAATTTCACTTGTTTGCTGCATGATGATGCAAATGTTTTCAATTATAGACACAAATGTTTAGATGTGCTAGAATCTAACCAAAATTTTTAAATAGCCAAGGTTCATACTTGGCTTTGTGCTAGCAAACTCTCTCTAAATATAGAAAAATCTAAATTTGTCCTCTTCCATCTTCCTTAACGGAAAATTACTCAGCACTTGAAATTGGCTATTAATAACAATTCAACAAGACAATTATATTAAATATTTAGGAGTTTTTATTGATTCAAATTTGAGTTGGAGATCACAAGTTGACTGCATAGTTAAAAAGATAAAAATAAGTGTTGGGCTTCTTTCTAAACTTTGTTATTATGTCAATTATGCAATTCTCGTTAATCTTTATTACACCCTGATTTACCCATTTCTAATCTATGGAATAATTGCTTGGGGTGACACTTACCCAACTACTCTGCAACCATTATACGTTTTACAACAGAAAACGGTTCGTATAATTACATTCTCAAGATCGACCGCGGTTGTGTTTGAAAAGAGTGTTATTTTCCTTTTTTTGTAGTTCATTTTAGTTTAAAACGCATCAATAGGTGAGACGTAACGCCGTGACGATTTCCACTGGATACTGAACATTCCCATACTGTTAACATGTCAAAATCCGTTAGAAGTCGGTCCTAGATGCTCCTGTACTTAAATGAAGAAATAAAAGTCTTTTCTGGAACAGTGCTTAATATATTTTGTACTATTTAATAAGAATTACGTTATGTTTCAACTCATAATAAATTGGGCGCCTAAATTCTTAAAACCAATCGAGCGAGACATACATTCCGCATGTCACTCGATCTTTTCACAACGAATTAAAAGAATTCATTGCTTACAACAATATATTTCCAATTTCAAGGAAGCGGATTCGATGAGTTAGAAACTGTACTTAGTCTTTCCGAGGAAGAAGTAAAAAGTGTCGTTGGAATTGCGTTGCAAGGCTAAAAGCAAAAGCTTTCCCTCAATTTTCAGAAGGTCAACAACTACTTCTAGTACAGCAACAAGTGCTTCAAAAGTGGAGAGACAGTCAAATCTAACGTTTAAATTTGGCATGCTTGATAAAGTACAACACCCAGTTCCAGATGAGGTCATTGACGCAGATCTACCATGGAAACGATTTCTTGTTCCACACCCGAGATTTCAGACCCTCCGGATTCTGTTCGCCGAGTGAAAGTCCGAGAAAAGCCTTGTTCGGCTCGTAATCCTAAGGTTGTGAGTTCGAGCCCCGGCCAGACCACTGTGTTGTGTCCTTGAACAAGACACTTTACCTGACTTTGTTCCAGTCGACTCAGCTGTATAAGTGAGTACCAGTTCTGCTGGGAGCTAACCTGCGATAAATTAGTGTCCTTTCCAGGGGAAGTCAAAGACTCTCATCCGCTTAACACTACGGAAACCGCAGATAAGCGCCGGCCCAATGGGCCAGTAGGCTCGAGAAAGGATTGAGCTATTTAGCTAGCAAGAGCAAAGTGATTTGATTCGAACATCCGCTTATCTGTGAGCTCGCTTTTCTATCCATTTGGATAAAAAAAACTGGCTCAATTAAGGACAGCGGCTTTGCTTCAAGGTTTGTGAGAGATTTTTCGCCGCTATATTTCTATACTTGTTTTACTTTTTTTTTCACTGACCAAACACATAATAGGATAGCACTTCAAATTCGTTTGAAATTATAGACTAGAGGGGTGGAATCGAGCGAAAATGGTGGCCATACGAAATGCCGCAAGGCCAGATTTCCTCTGAAAAATACGACTATCTCGAGTTTTTGGCCGTATTCACAATGGGTTTTTTTTCAAAACTAGTTTCTTCCCAATTAATGCTTAACTCTTCATTCATCCTTTAACTGATTTAGTCAATTGACAGAGGCGCTTAGGGCATGCTTGAAATAGTTGGATTTAACTTTGCAACATTCCGTTCTTTTTAGTTTGACGAGACCCCTTTCCTGTTGTTTCCCTACATAAACTAAATGTTTTGTTGAAATTCTCTTATATATTGTTTATATTTTGTTTAAAACGTATACAGCCACACAGCTACAGGAAAATCGCCGAAAAGGCAGTGGAGGCTCTTTTGAAAGCATGCAGCAGCACTACATATTTTAAGCAGACACTTAAAATGTTAAACACCATGCATATTTTTCATTTGTGTTTTGGTGTAAATTCTAACTCAGTTCAAACTCAACTATGTAAGCTCAATAAACTTGCTAGTTGAATAAGGTGTTTAGTAAATCACAGGCAAATTCTAGTTTTGGTGTAGATACATTATCAAAAAACAAGCCAATTAAAAACAAAAACATTTTATCACTACAAGCGCCACCTGTCAAAAATCTTTTATTATAATCTATGATAGAACACTGTTATGTTGAACTTGAAGTGTTGACATAAGTGCTAAGAATTAAGAAATGAAATATCAATCTAGAAACAATGATCTGTCATGTCAGCCTGTACTGTGTGGTCGGTTTTATATTTGTCTTCATTGTTCTCAACGAAATTGCTAGTAATAATTGCCCAGTCATACAGCCTCCACTTTCCTGGAATTGAACTCTTACAAAAAAAAACAAACTACATTTATAGGACCTCCTTGGAAGCCAGACGTATTTATGGTGAAACAGGCCGAGGACTGTTACAAAAACTATTTACAATTTTGCCGCCGAAATACTATTCAAGCTAAAAAGGATATAATCTGTTTTAAAACGTTTAGAAAAATACCAGAACCTGCCAGTTCTACGGGTTCTTGGTGATTTTGTTGACAGATTCACAGTGAGCCACTCAACGCAAAATAATTAGTGGTTGACAAACATACAAGATTGTGATGACGTTTTCTTTTGTTTCTTGGACGTCTCACAGTGCAAATTTTGACACCAACGTTTACCTAAATAAATCAACACGGAAAGAATATCTGTTTATACCTAAAATTTACTTATCAGCCCTAGAGCCTAGATAGTTTTTGAAAGTATTATCTAGTGCTTAAGCAACGTAACAAGTCAATTCATTCAATTCATACGATATGGTTTTTTTATATTATTTTGCGAAAAAAACGGGAAACAAAAATGCCACGAAGTGAATACAATTACAATATCTGCTTGTTCTTATTCGAAGCAGTCTGGTTTCGAGGAAAACTCGAGGAATTGTCACTCGGCAAATGACAATCGACGTTTTCTTATGTCAATTGAGAAGAAAATGCGGCGAGGAGTAATCAAAACGCACATCAGTTCGTTCTTAGAAGTCGAGTTAAAAAATCCCGAATACCAAAAATAGATTTCAAATCTCTCAAGAATCTTTCAAAATGCTAATGGAAAGTTCGAAAAGTTTTAAATCGATTGAGGCATTACACAGAAAAACCATAAACCTGAAATGATTGAGAACCTCAAAAAATATTGAAATTCGGCGCAGCAAAATGATAAGTCAGTCAATCATCTCTACTTGAGTTGTTGATAAATGGATAGTTTAACATTTCAATCTTTTGGTGTAAAAGTTTTTAAAGCCAGAGAAATATCTCCAAATCAACCTTTAACTTTTTAAAAATTGAAAATAAGAACTGAAACGTTTTCTAATATTGCTTTAAGCAGCCATAAATATTCGAATAACTGTGAATCTGTTTGATTTTTGAAAAAAGGACATTAATAACACGTTCAGATTTAAAACACGATATTCAGAAATGGAAAAGTTAGGGCAAAAAAATCTTATAAAATAACGCAATTTGCGGTGTTAGTCAAATATATTATTGTTTTACATAACCTTGACCCAAACAGTTTAAAAAACAACAAACAACTTAAACTCTTTCCGTTTTTGACAGAGCAACTTTTATTAGCACATTACGCTTAGAAGTATGCCCTAGGAATTTCCTGGGAACAACAACTCGATGTAAACACTACACAGACCTTAGAAAAACTGCCGAGAAGCATGCCCTAGGAAGTTCCTTGGAACACCAAATCTGTATAAACAGTACACAGAACTTAAAAAACTGCAGAGAAGCCTACCCTAGGAATTTCCTGGGAAGACCAACTAGGAACACTACACAGAACTTAGAAAAACTGCTAATTTTAAATTTTAAAATCAAAGTGTAACAAACCATTTATCAGAATTAGTAGGATTCGCATTTACTCATTTATCTTAATCCTAATAGTAATACTCAGTCATTTTACTAAGTTTTCGTTAATATGCAAAACGGAAGTTAGCCACCTTCAGCTTACTCACGCGCGTAAGAGAGCTGGCGAAACTGAGTTTCAAGTAGGAACATCCGTAACTTAAGTATATGGTGAATTAAGATAACATTTAGATTTTTGTTAACCGCAATATGATTATTAGTTCGTTGGTCCGACATTAAGGTAGTTTGAACGCAGACACCACTTCCCGTAAACACAATTAATGTGTTAGGCGATATTGGTAAGAGTACAAAAATAACAAGGTTGCTATCAAGAATGTGCCATTGTGAACAATGAAAGTTAGGCATCTTGTGATGCATGAATTAGTGTTGTTGATAATATAGTAACACAATAAGACAGAAAGAGAACAATCTTAATGAGTTCTTCAGGCCGTAAGGTACACCGAGCTTAGCGTAACATCAGGAAGACCGAAACACCGAGAGGAATAAAAGACGGTAGCGATCCTTGTACATCTCGCGTGCCAGAGTTATTTCCCCATCACTAAAATGCTGTGGCAATCCATTGATGCTCGAAGTGTGAACCTTACAAGAGTAGTAAAAAGATCTCAGCTTCACTGGAAAACACTTTAATTCTCGTTCGGAGCGACTGCAGAATACCCCGCACCGCAAACAGACCTTTTTATTAACCATGGCTACAGCTACATGGTGCAAAATAAACTATCGGTCTACCTGTGTCTTAAAAATAGAACGAAGCAACTCTGTATGGTAGCTACGTGGTAAAAAATAAAGTATCGGTTTACGTGTGTCTTATAATTGAATGAAATGTCTTTTTGTAGTGGCTACGCGGCTACGTTAGTGAAAAATTTCTTAAGGACCTTAAGCAATGCCTTATATGACGTAGATGTCGTAGCCACTGGCTACAAAGATAGAATTGTGAGTGCGGGGGATTCTGGTATTCTGAAGTCTACCCTCGAGATTTAGATGTCCGTTTCTTAATATAAAAATCTGTCAAAATGAAAATAACACGCGGAATCTGGTTGGCTATTACGTCTATTACTACATATAAAGAATAAATATGTTCATACAATCGCTCTTTTGGCCTATATTTATCAAAACAGATCTGTTTGGTTTTTTAAAAGTTGTTCCCTAGAATTATTACCTTTGGTCTCGTGATCTGCTCTTGATTTCTCCCAAACGCACCTCGTTTTGCATTAGCCTGTGCAAACACGGTAGCTGGGTTTCATTTCTTAAATGACCAAACCACATAAGTACGTAAGAACGTAATATAACCAAATCACATAACGTAATGATAAAACCACATAACATAATAACCAAGCCACACAACGTAATCACCAAAATAAAATAATGTAAAACCACATAACGTATAATGTAAAGCTACGTCACATAAAGGCTTTTAATACAACAAGGCAGTCGTGGCGTTCCATACTGCGGTTTGCACTCAAGAATGAAGCTTTTTAAAAAATTCTTCCCCATATCTCAATCATAGTTTGTTTTAGGCTCACGAGCTGAAGAGCTCTGGCAGTGTGTTGTGGTTGTTTACATTGTTCAATACCTTGCAAGATTATACGTATCAGGAAAAAAGACATTGGAGTAAGAGAACGAAACTGTGCTGAGGTTAGTGGATTGCTTTTTAAAATGCTTTAACACATCTACGACAACTTTGAATTTCATGGCAGACATGTTTCGGCAGTAGCATGATCTGCCTTCGTCAGTGCTTTAATGAATTTGTTAATGACACAGTATTTATAAGAAAAACAATGACAATAGTAAAAGATACTGATATAATAGAATTATATGGAGTACAATAGTGGCATTTTATAGTGCAAGTTTGGAATTAAAGTGCGCTATAAAATGCCACGATTGTACTCCACATAATTCTATTATATCAGTATCTATTGCTATTGTCATTATTTTTCTTATAAATACTATATCATTAGCAAATTCATTAAAGCACTGACGAAGGCAGATCATGCTACTGCCGAAACATGTCTGCCATGAAATTCAAAGTTTTCGTACATTTGTTGAAGATTTTAACAAGTCTGCAACTTAATCGTCCATTTTTAAAATGCCTTTTATTGGATCAAACTGGTCCGTGAATGGTATGTAACTTGTCGACCACACGCTTCACATATAAGATATAGTATCACATGCTAAATTGAACCGTTAATTAATAATAATTGAGGAAGATATCGTTTGAGAACAGATGTACATACAACAACTCTAGGTCTCTAAACAGTGTAAACTCTTCCTCTATAGGGCAAACGAAGAAGCGTATTTATATACATTTTCTTTTACGCGCGAGCAGTTCTATTTGAGTACCAGTGCTTTTTGTTGTAATTTTGTTTGATTAAAAAGAAGATTGTTGTTGAATTAAAGAATTAATAAGCTTTCTCGATACCATCTTTATATCTAGCTGTATACAACGTCTTGACGGCTAAAAAATTTTCGCCTCAGCATTTGACTTATCGTATCGGCTCTGAGAAACCGGAATGGATTCGTGCCTCAAGTGTGGTGACAAACGTCGAGTAAGGTAGGAAAAGCTTTCGTTCTTTAACATAAAGATTCATTGGACGATTAATTGTACTTCTCTCACTAATAAAATCGGAACTTGCAGTTTGTTTAGTAAAAGATTTGGCGCTATAAAACAAATGGAAGTTTCTTTCTGTCAGCCATCTTAACTTTTTGCGATAGATGTGCTATTTTGAAGGTCGTAACGAGGTTTTGTTTTCTTCTGTGATCCCAGTTTTTTAATGATCCATGATCCCAATTATTGCGAACTCTGTGATCCCTGATCTCCATAGTTTATCAGTATTTTCTTTTCATTACAGCTTACAAATTATAATTCATGGCATGTTTAGATGTCTTCTGCGCTTCGTGAAAAGAGAAAAATGCAAAAACACATCGTTAAACAATTAAAAATAAAATATCAGAGGTGTGATCAATTTCAAATATATTCAATAATCGCACTCACCAAATAACCGAATACTCGACGCAAACGTCGAGCAAAAGTCACTGGATAAAAGTACAGAATAAAAGAAGCATATAAGACTTTTTTTTTTTCTGTAATCCCAAAATTCCTCGTGATCCCGATCCCAGTGCCTTTATCCCGATCCTTGGCGTGTCAGGGCCCGTGATCCCTGGGCGTGTCAGGGCCCGTGATCCCTGGGCGTGTCAGGGCTCGTGATCCCTGATCCTCGATACCTCATTGCGATCCTGTAGTTTGTTCAACACTTCACGTAAGTCGGGTCCGGTTCCAGTCGTCCGCGGTAACTAGTTAAGAGCTTTGTTATTGTTGAATAAAATTTATTAGCATATACCAACCAGCGAATAGTATTTTTCGCGCGCTGTGATTGGTTATCTAAAAATCAACATGACGTCGCTTTCCGAAACATTTCATCGAAGGCGAAATTCTAAAAATAAAAGATGCAGCTGTTCTTAGAACACAAAAAATATCCAGAAAATTTTTGTGAATGTATTACGAAATAAACTTTTATAATTATTTGATTTGTATGGACAACTTTTTCACAAGCAAACAAATTAAAAGTGTCACAACTGGGTTGCCAGCGCGGCGGAAGCTGTTTAGAATTTTCATGTGAATCTAAACAAAAAATTTACCGACTATACAAGATAGATAAAAACACAAAAACGGTTCATTATGTAGAGTAATTTTAACAACAGGATGAGTTATCAACAGAAATGGAAGAAATGTCCAAGAGCAAACTCGACAAATCTTTGCAAAAGTTTTATTTATCTCTCTGCAAGAAAGCGAGGCGACACATACTAAAATAACAACTCAAATACTTACGACATTAGCGGTACTCCATGCCTTTGGAGTCAAACAAGACTTTCAACTGTTTTGTCAAAACCCTGAGCAAAAGGGTTGTAATTGCACAAATAGTTCATTAAAGGCCGCTCACAAAGGAAATTGTCGAGAGCTTGTATGATTGAGGCCGGGGAAAAAACATGGTGGATCGATGTCAACACTCTTCTGCCCAACAACTGCACCAAACAGACCAAACAGCTTGGTTCATGGTTTCCCTGTTTCTTGGCCAGAGGGAACGAGAGAACCAGACGGCCATAAAGAAGTATATTCTTATAAAACGACAGACATTGCTATTAACCAAGCTTCCTCGTGGTCTCGTTCATGGCAGCACGTTTACCTCACTGTAAGTTAATTCACCTTCAACTGACTTCAATTCTGGTCCCAGAAGTGATGAGGAAACTCTTACACTGTCTTGATTCTAGCTCTTTATTTGCCTTTTCTCAAAATACGGAACATAACTTTGCTGTTTTCAAACTCTGAATATCTGATGGTTGACTGACAAAGCAACCATACTTGCAGTATACGCGCGGCTGGACTTTAGACAAAATTTTTTATTTAGTTTTCTTTTTTTTAAAAAAAAGCCTGTTTCTAACTGATTCGCTGGTTGGGCATATGCTATCAACATGATTATTCACCTCAGTGTTGGTAAAAGCCAAGAATATCCACCTCGCCGCTTTCGCGGCTCGGTAAATATCATTGTCTATTCACCTCCACTTTGGTGAATAATTACTCAATAATAGTTGTTGTTATACACCTAGACTTTCACTCAACAAAATGAGTACTGTGATTGGTTGATTCTTTGTCACGCAGCCCTGATCAAATTCAAATGGGATAAGATTGCGCAGTTGTTGCCCGTGCGCCGAACACATCATTGAAAAAAGTCTCAATAAAACGGAAAGTCTAAATATATAACAAAGCACATAATGATGTTTCCCTCGACGAACATCGGGACTCTCGGTAAAAGAAACTGACTGCTTCCCTGGGGACTATGAATTAAGAGTTTATTGTTCGTAGCTGAAACTTTATCAACTTTACAGTCAATTTCAGACAATAGATGTTGATAAATTTTGTTTAGGTAATATTTTGACTTAAGATTGGTTTAACTCAAGGATCGTCTACTGTGCATATGCTTGAGTCCATATTTATGATGGAAAGCATATGATCGAAGTTTCGAGAAACAATTGGCAGTTATTGGGTGAGATTTAACAGTACGTAATTAAAATTAGAAATAGTATTCTCTAAGTAAAATTGATAAGGCTAGTTAAATTTATAAAAAGTTTTAACTCTTCAAACCTCAAACGTTTGATTGCGTGCGACTTAAAAGCCTAACCCGGACGACCTCACCATACGATCTACTAAAAGGTCTTCTGTTACTAATTAAACAATAAAACGCGTTTTATTAAAACGAACAAACGGTTTCCCGAGAGTAGCCAACAGTCTCCTCAGTTCCTAGAGGAAATACAAAAGAATGCTTACTCGATACCTTGACCAAACTTTGATCGTCTTTTCTTGAAGGCTTTCAAGAGGGGACTCGAATTTGGGAGAAATACAAATTATTATATTATCTTTCTTTCGCTACGCTCTGGCGTATTCTTGTTTATATTAAATAACACTCAAATGTAGAGAGGCATCGCACGCGGGTCAGTGCGTCATTTATTAACAACGTAAACTAGCCTGTTACAAGAAGAATAATCCAACAAAGAAGTAAAAGGTCTAGCAAAAGTGACTGTGAAGTTGTGCGACGTCAAGTGAGTGTAAACTCAATAAAGAGCGATGCGCAATGCATTATGGTTAAATGTACCAAACTGCAAAGCTTTGACAAAATGTAACAAACATGGTGGCCGCTTTCAAAGGGGTCGCGCTAAATGAAACAGAAATTCCGGGTGCGAAATTGATAAAAGAAGTAAAAAAATTGACAAAACTCGAAGCTAAAGTCATGTAGAGGATGTCGAAATTTGAGTGGACTTAATGTCAATGAGTTAAGAAAGAAACAAGTAAGTTATCGATGATGTATTTTGTGTGCGACACAATTTCAGGTGATTTGTCGAAGTCCCACTGTGAAAATTAATTGTTGTTCCTGCTTTGCCAATGTCGAGCTGTATATTGGCAATGGTTGGGGTAAAAAGTTTTTGAAAGATCCAGTTGGAAAAATACACGTGAAGAAAAGAATAGAGAGTCTCAGTGACGAGCAGAGAGTACTGGCAAGTACTGGAAGATTACTCGAGGGAGATGTTCCTGCTAACAGCTGGACAGTGTCGCTTCAAGGCATACCAGTTGTTACTCGCTCAGCTGTTAAGCAATATTTCAAACAAAATTCTGATTTCAGACATTTAACAGATGGCTTCGTATTTTCAAATACTAAAAAGTTCGAAACATCGGGCAAAATGATGCGGATCAAGTTGCTACCAGACCACGCGAATATGATCTTGTTGTAAGGCTACATGAGAACAAACTTCAGAATTTGTCTACCCCAAAAATAGATTGGCAATAAAAGAACCCTAAAAAATTTACGTTTCTGAAAAAGCCTTTTTTTCTAGAAAAATCCTTACTTCACTTTTAAAAACATTAAAATCGACAGAGTTTCTGGCCGCAGGAGGTAAAATGTTAAATGCTCTAGAAGCACTGTCTTGAAAAGTGCCAGATTCAAAAGGAATTGTCAATGTCGTCTCATCAGATGATTGCAGTGTTCTACCAGGAGTGCAGAACTCTAATTTGAGCTATGACGGCCATGTACTAAAATACAACGCTTTAAAAGCACTATTTAAAAGGTGGCTTTCTCGCCGTTCATTAATAGGTAGCCAACCTAGCTTGCGTAGATCAGGCTTACTTGCGTATCGCCCAAGAACGAAACTTGCAGCGGCCAGCTGCACACGCTGTAAACGCTTTTTTAAAAAGGTATTCCGGGATCGGATGAGCGACAATGTCATCTATTTTTGAAAGAATTAAACACTCCGCCAGCTGTTTTTTAACATGGTAAGGACAAATGTTCTTCAATTTTCTTATGACTGACAAACTGCCGTAGCAGTTTGCAATCTTGGTATTAATTTCGCCGCTCCAGCGTTGAATCTGGTTACCCAGGAGGCAGAAGGTGGAAACTCTTTCAAGGTCTTTGTCACTTATCCTGAGATTAACGAACTGTGCATCAAGTCTGTGTACTCTAGATAACAGGGAGGTAGACAGCAACATGAATTTGGTCTTTTTGGGATTTAGGGCAAGGTTACATTGCGAAGTCCAAGCGGATAAATTGTCGAGTGCACCTTATAGCTCTAGCAGGCTTGACTCTGATGGTTTACAATGTGTGTAGATGGTCGTATCGTCCGCATATTGATGACTATTGACTTTGGGTGGAAGTACTTTTGACAGGTCGTTTACGTACAAATTGAAAAGCACGGGGCCTAGAATAAACCCCTGATGTACCCCGAAGGTGACATTGATGCGTTCGGATGAGTTATCATCAATCCTAGCATACTGACTTCGATCGGTTAAATAACTTGTTACCCACCGTAGAGAGCTTTTAGAAAATCCCATTTAATGCTGTTTGAGTAAGACCGTCTCATATGCTACAGTGTCGAACGCCTTCGAAAAGTCAACCATCACAGACACGGTGATCTTGCCTCTTTTCATTGCTTTCAATATGTCGTCCCTAACAGCAAGCATAGTAGTAGTTGTTGAATGGTGTTTACGATAAGAACTTATGTTGGGATGTAAGGTGGTGTTCTCCGGGAGGAATACTAACATTTGTCGCATAATGACCTTCTCATAAATCTTTGATAATGCTGGCTGTATTGAAATTGGACGATAATCGTCGTTAACTCGAGGCTCATCTACTTTGGGAATTGGACTAATGCGGGCCAACTTTCACAACAGGGGAAACTCTTGCCGTGTGACACACGTGTTGGTTATATGCTTAAGAGGTGAATGCTAAATTTTCAGCGACGAGTTTGATGAATTTAGTTGGAATATCATCAGGGCCGGAAGAAGAGTCCGAGCGTAATCATTTGATTTCTTTTAGAACTTCCTCATAAGTAACATGACGAAAGTTAAACGATGACTCAGAGTCCTGCGGCAAGCAATTTATCAGCTTATACAAATCCTCCTTGATCACAGGGGAAGAGGCAGTAACACGTTCGGCTGTTGACACGAAGAGGTTTGTGATTTGGATAGAGGATAAAGCATTTTCATCATTAATTCTCTTTTAGCTTTCTAGATACGTTTCTTAAGTTCATTTCGCGTGTTTCTAAGCATTTCCCATCACCCACATCGTGAGAAGGTTTATGCGCTTCCTGGCGATAGAAATTGCACCTTTCTTGGAGAGCTCGGATGCTTCGATCATTCAGCCATGGTGTAGGTGGTCTTGTTAATCGTGTGCATTTCAATGGCGCATGACTGTCGAGACATTCACAAATGAGGGTGTTGAGAGCGCTAACATGGTTATTGGGATCTCCTAGTGATGATCATCTTTGACAAAAAAACCATTTCGTCGAGTACTTCGTAGTTTTTGTTAGGGCGTATTGAAAAATTTTGGTTAGTTCTGACTTGTCGATTGCAGCAAGCCGCATCTGTTTTGGTTTCCTAGTTGAACACCTTAATAGGCTCGTTTTCATTTGTTATCAGGTTTAAATCGAACTTTTATATGTTGTCACTGACTAACATGCTATCTACTGTAAGAGAAGAACTAGTTATTTGCAAGCAATAAATATCTCAGCTGATTCAGTGTTGTGTGACACTTTCAAAAGCGTGTCTATGTACTCTCTTATAGACATGATTTTCTCACGCTCTCAACTAATCAGCGTGCGAGATTCACTGGTATTGTTCTATAGTTCCCCTTCTGAAAGACTATTTCTCTTTATAAAAAATGCCCATGAGTAAGAATGGCTTGGCGTGAGAACCTGCATATAAGTTTGCAAATGCTTCTTTTGCCAATAACTTGTGTTTGTGCAGGCGTGACCGATACATTTGTATCGCACAACACAATACACATTTACATAAAATTTTAGAAACAACCTTCTTTCGGTTCATCAAATTACTTTACTTGACTCTCAATAATTTTTCATCTCTTGAAGATAGGCTTCAAATTGCCATTAATGGTGAGACGAAATCACCCTAACTTCCATATTAAACGATTAGTGAATCCACTCTTACTGACCAGTATCTTAATTCTATTGATTAACTTAAGTACAACTATAAATCTACAAACAATACTATTTCCAAGTTGCTTCAATCTGTGCGCTAACTTTAATCTTTCTGTTTGTTTCAGGCCAGTCCTGAAGGATGCTGCTGCAGTAATTACATTTTGTGTGATTCCAGTTATTGTAGCAGTTCTGGCAGCCTTCTCATTTATTCCCTCTACTGGCGCACCAAACCTGCCCAGCTTTGAGAATCCCCAAAAGGTGGCAATACAATTAGACTTACTTCATTAATATTTCATTTGGTGCTCAAAACTCTCCAGCTTTGAGAATCCTCCAAATGTGACACTACTTGTAATTGAACTTATTCAGCTCTGAAGATGAAATAATGATAACAATGTAAAACATCCAACCCTTCGTTCCCTCTATTGACGCCCATACCCTTCTAAGCTCTGATGATCCTACAATGGTAACAATATAGAAACATCTCTTCCTATATTTCCCCACAGGGTGTTCTCACCCTCCCCAGTTTCAGTATCATCCAACCACTCAAAAATAGGTTAGTTTGAGAATCCTACAGCTTAATCAACGTTAATTTTTTATTACAGGGGCTAACAGAAAATGTACTTTGAATAGTTTTAGAACCAAAGTGTAACATTTTGACATTTTATCATCTGCAGGGATTTGAACCGAGGGGTACTGAACTCAGTAATCGCAGAAACGCGGAGTTTGCGTTGTACAAGGGGAGAACTCTGACCTTGGAAGTGCCACAGAATTTTACCTTCAGAAGGCGAAGGTCTATATTTTCTCAAGAGTGCAACTGTATAAATTATAATGATGAGTCCAATATACTTGTTTTCAAATCTACAACTGAGGGATCCTTGTTTAACGCTAGGAGCCTGAAGGCGGTTTGTGCATTGGAACAAAGAATCGTCCAATCGTCATCAGGTTGTCCAAGTTACTCCGTCGGTAACTATGTTGCGTTATTGAACAACCGCACCTCCTGTAATGACATCATCGAGGATGACGTCACAAGAACACTTGAATTACTAAACAACTGCTCAGGCTACTTTGTAAAGGGGTTATTAAAAGATAATTGCCAAAGTTCTTGTGATAAACAGGTTCCTAAAAAATGTACTGACTTCAATGCTGTGTACAACATATTACACTATTTGTCAGACAACAATTTCCTTTCTACAGAGAGTGCCACAAACCTGAAGTATACTGTTGTTTTTTACGAAAGGAACCAATTCTCAAGGGAAACTACATACTACAACTCACTAGAAAAACTCACAGATCCTGAAACATACCCAAAGTACGATGGGGTACAACTAGCAGCATTCAGGTTCGGAGGAATGAAGTTTGACATATTCAATAAAATGATAATCTCTGATACAATATACCCCGCGCTAGCAATGGCACTGGTATTCGTAATTATGATTTTGTACTTACGATCAATAATTTTGGCAATACACGTCCTAGAGTGTGTAATTTTTGCGTTAGTGATTGCCTATTTTCTGTACCACATTGTTTTTGGTATTAAGTTTTTCCCGTTTCTCAATGTAACAGCATTTGTTTTCCTTGTTGGAATCGGAGCAGATGACGCGTTCGTATATTATGACATATGGTGCCAGACTAAAGACGCCCATCCAAATGCAAGTGCCGTCGACTTGACGTGGAAAACTCTGCGTTACGCGGCGTTGTCAATGTTTGTTACAAGTTTAACCACAGCCTCAGCGTTCTATGCAAGTGTCTCGTCAACCATAACAGCAATCAAATGCTTTGGAATATTCGCAGGAACGTCAATTTTGGCAAACTACCTCATGATGATTACGTTTTTCCCGGCTGTGGTTCTATTGCATGAACGCTACATATTGAAAAGGTCGGCCGTAACTGCAAGACGAGAAACGATAGAGTCTTCAGCGATGGAGATGAAGAGGTCTTCTGGAGGTACACAACAGAATAGAGCAACCAATGATATTGAAGGGGAGAATGTATCGTGCATCTTAAGGGTTTTTGACTATCCTCGTGTTTTTCTAAGATCCATGAATACCTTCTTTAAAAATATTGCCGACAGGTTTTTTCTCAGATGGTTGCCTGTTGTTGTGATCAAACTGCGATGGCTTTGGCTAGTTGTCTTTCTTGCTTTCACTTCTGGGTTTCTCTGTGTTGACTTTGTGAAGCCGCGACTACAGTTGCCAACTGGCACAGATTTCCAAGTATTTTCTTCCTCACATCCATTGGAACAATACGAGCTACACTATAAAAATTACTTTCGATACAACCAGGCAAAGTCTGATGGTAGACCGATTACACTAATATGGGGATTAAAAGCTGCCGATAATGGAGACTTTCTAGATCCTGACGACAAAGGCTCGTTTGAGTTCGATAGTTCCTTTGATATGTTTGAACCCAAGGCTCAAGAATGGTTACTATCGCTATGTAGTAACATTGCGGACAAAACCTTTTACAAACCAAGTACTCGGGATTGCTTAATGAGAGAGATAAAAAACATTATGGCAAGTCCATGCGGAAATTTTGGACTTAATCCACCGTGTTGCAATAATACTGTATTTCCCTACTCTAGAGATGTCTTTGGAGCCTGTCTTAACAAAGTATTGCGCAATATATCAACGTTGAATAACGGACCCATTTATGATAGTATCAACGGTGGAGTAAAGGGACTTGTAATTACTTACCAATCCAATGTTCCTTACACAGATGAATACAAAACGACTAATAGGTTTTGGAACGATATCAATTCCTGGGCTGATGAAATTCTTGCCAAAGCACCCCAAGGTTTAAGGAACGGTTGGGTTACATCCTGGGGAATGCAGTTTTACAGTCTTCAGACGAGTATAACAGATGGAACTTTATCGTCAATGGGAATTTCGATTGCCATCGCCTTCCTGGTCATGTTGTTAACAACACTTAACTTCTTTATCAGTTTGTACGCCATTGTCACCATAATTGGCATCATTGCTGTAACAGTTGGGTGCCTCGTACTAGCGGGA
>JAOBRD020101382.1:0-10239 GCA_027575215.2 Hydrozoanthus sils | reverse complement strand
TTTTTGCTTTTGGCGCGCACGACGGGACTCTCCCCAGTTTTACTCTACCGCTGCCGTCGCCGTCCTGGCTTCCCGTCATCGTATCTTAAGGTCGCTATTAGTAGTAGACAACATGCATTGCTAAGATTTTGCAGTCGCTAAAAATAATTACTCTTAAGGTATGTTCCAAGCCTCTCAAAAACTTTCACATAACACACGCTAATACAAAAAAGAATAAAAAGAGAAAAATAGTGCAAATCATACCAACGTGCAAGATCAAGAATTCCAGCTTTCAAGAAGTCAGAAATGTGTATTTGGTCAAACCGAAGTTGTAGTGGTGAAAGTCAACAAACGGAATCCTGGAGATAGTATAGAAAATCAGACAAAAACTGATCCAAACTTTATTCTTTTATCTTCAACAGCAAGCTGCAAGTGCTTGACTCCGCGCGGTTGCATCATGGATGGAAATACGTAAGACAAAAACTAGAAAAACTTTTCTTCAAAAAGATTTCAAATCAAAGATTTTTTTCTCTATAAACACTGAATTAGATATTGCTAAAATTCATTCTCTATCCTGGTGAAAAGTTGAAAATTATAAACTAAGCTAAACAGGATACAAAAGTTGATGTTAAACTCAGAGATGGGAACGTTTCAGCTGGATTCCAGTTTTCATCAGAGGAAAGTGACAAGTTCGTGAAAAAAAGAGAATTTGTAGTAAAAGTTCAAATTATTTTGTCTTTTAAAGTTAACACCGTTTTAAGGACTAGAGATAACTGGCTTAAAAGACGCATTTTAGAAGCCGGGGAGATTAAAATCTTAATGAACCTTTAAACCGTGACGACAGACCTAAACTCCCATCGGATTTTCAATTTTTTATTACAAATTCTTAATCCCTTTCACTAATGAAGGCTTGAGTTCAGCCGAAACGTTGGGATTTCAGATTTTTACATCAACTCCTATATCCTGAGTAACTTGTTGCAGTTATAATTTTTTAACTAATTCAGATACTTACAGAAAAAAGTATTTAGGGGTTAAATCAGCTGTTAAATCGCCAAACCGTAAACTTTCTCCACTTAACATTAGTACATCTTCCTGTATCCAGTTTACGGCCAGTTTAATAGCCTTAATGCTAACAGCATGGAGTTGCTGATCACATATAAGAATTGATTGTGCACATATATGTGTGTATATTAAGAGCGGATGACCGAGAAAATAAAAAACACGTCAAAAAAAGTGAAAAATCCGATTTTTTCATATTTTGCCAGAAGAAACTCTTAGGTGAACTGTCTACGACTGTTCAATTTTTTTCTGTTTTCGAGAAATTTAGAAAAATGTGAAATTCCTTTTTTGGTGTTCGTGGAGCGGAAAATTTTACTTGAAAATAGTACGTTTTTGACGCTTGCTTGTGGCGAAATGCGAAATCGCATCAACACTGATTTTCCAACATCAACAGAACTTTGCTTCTATATGAAGAAAATGTAAAAACATTGGTTGGAAAAGCAAGTTTTCACAAAATATCTTGATCACGAAAATTAGCTACTTCGACAAGTAAGCCAACACCTTGAAAATAACAAAACTTTACACACCAAAATCGCAGTCTGCTACATCGATTCTGAAACTAATTTCTGCACTGCAAGGAAGCTCTATCATTGTGATTTATAAAACACCCCACATTGTACGTGCGCTGTGATTAGTCGAAAAACTGTGGTTTATTGTGCCGATAAACCACAGCTAGAAAGCGAAAAACGTTTATTTTCCCTTTTTTGTTTCGAAAAAAATGGTGTCGATAATGACGACTTTCCGATAATTTAACTTAATTGAAAGCGAACGAGGGAGACTCAGAAAACGTATAGCTAAGTTCAGCAACGAGATAATAAAGAAAAAGAAACTGAAATTGAATTTAAAGTTAAAGAGACGGTTTGCAAAAATGCGAACTGAACTGATGAACAATTAAAAAGTATCACACATACTCGAACTTCACAAGCAAAACAAACCAAAAACGCAAAAAAGTGGACCTAAATGCTCTTACGGGTTTGTCGAGACAAAAAAAGTCTTCTTTCATTTAAACTACAATGAAATTAAATGGCTAAATCACAAAAAAGCAGTGTCTACCTAAGCGCTAGCATTTTGAAAAGACCTGCAGTCCATTCAACAATTTTGCAAGTGCAGCAATGTCCTTTCTGTGGCACTTCGGTGATAGTAAGCCTCACTCAACTCAAGTTAAAACTGCTATAAATGAACTAAGGCCTCCAATGCAACAGCTGCAAGTTCCGCTAGTCAATACGGCTACAACAGAGCTTCGTTCAACCACATGTTTTCTTCTTGCCAAATCGAAAATGACACCATCTACGCTTACGAACCATAAACTGGCGTGTGATCCGGAAACAGTTGTTTCTGGTCTTTTCTTTTTGAACAGAAAACTTACTTTCAATGTACTTTCCAAAGATAATGTAATCTTTGTTCAACTAGTTAATTCTTCTCTTGTTGAGATAGTTTTAAAAAATTTCTTAATTTGCGGCGGGTGGACAGCTAGTTGAAATTCGGTTAGTAAAATCGTTTTGATTGGTCATTTTTCCAGTTAAAACGATTGTACAAACCGACATTAAGTTGTGATCATCAATGTTGTGAGAATTCTCGAAAATTCTGTAAACCCCTCGCCTTCGGCTCGGGATTAACAGCTTTTCTCTTGTTCTCCCAACATCCCGTGTGGTTTATTATTCTTATAACCCTGGAAAAGTATGGCTTATTCCTTAAATAATATATAAAAAAATTTGGCTTGGGGAATTTAAATCCAACCCGTTGCGAGCCTCGAGTGTGAAAGCTGTTTTCCGAGTTTTCGTACCTTATCGTCAATGTCACGGTCAATATGATATGTTAATAACAATATGATAGATACGTGGGAATCGTGTATCTTATACAAAAAATTTATTATCTACCGGTCCAGAAATCAGCTTTATTGAAATTAATAAGTTGATTTTCCAGGATAAATAGCCGTTAATCAGTTAGGGATTTCAAAACGTGACGTGAATTACGAAAACAAAGTCACCTCGCATGAGAATGAAATGAGGGGAGCTTCCACCGCCTTTTCTCGTTTTTTCTCTCGCCCCAATTTTTGGGCGGCCAAAAAAGATATCACAAAAACTCAACGGAAACGCTTGCTACGCAGGGTAGCAGAGCATAGAATTGGCTTCCTTCAAATGCGTTTGCGCCAAAATGTTTGAAGAAATAAACTGCTTATGCGATTCAGGGAAAATCTATTGCCTAACTCGTGAATTCCACGCTAAATTTCACTTGAAGAATGGATATTCTCGTCAGGCAAAGGATTTACCAGTAAAATCCGGTGTCACTGTAACTAGTTGACGACTTTTTATTCTTGTTTTTTAAACTACACATTTGTCAAAAGTACAACTAAAGAAGTACATGTGCGTTGCAATTTTTAAAAGTAATATGTAGGGTTGTAAGATTTTGGCGGCAAGAGAATCGAAAGACCAAATCACGTGTGCAACACGACACCCAATATCAAGGTTTGTTTACATTTTGCCTTTTTTTAAAACTTAAGATAGCAAAATCTTATAGAATATATGATTTTCGCCCCCTGATAGGTGTCACGCTTAAGATATGTGGCTATAGGTACACATTTTTACTTACACATACGTATCATAAACTATTGATTGAAATTTTTTTCATAGAGCTGTGTGCATTAGTGTTTTACGACTTTTACAATGCGGGACAAAATGTCAAAGTTTGTTTACCGTTTATAAGAAATCTAAAATAAAATGTAATACAAGAAAAAATTAGAAATTCTTATACTAATAGAATTTGCAAGCTTTTGAATTTTTTTTCTCCATTGTTTATGAATACTATATTATGAATATATTGAATTGTATAATCCACCTTGACTTCTAATAGTCCTGGTTGTCATTGAATGATTGATGACGGCAAAATCAAAAACAAATATGTGAGGATTGACGACATTTCGTTCAACCCAGATGCTTCTGCCAGATGCACATTAGGCACATTTTTATAACAAGTTTTTTGAATATAGAGCGATTTGACGTAAGTTAAAGTTCACGATTGAATGGCGTCTTGTTCATCTGCATGTCTTGTAAATGACGAAGGTGGCTGTGGGCAGAGCCAGCATTTTCAGTCTTTTGCTGCCTGTGTTAGTTTAGAGCTTGTTATAACGTAAGGAAGATACAAAGCAGCTCCAGCAAGAACAAGTGAACGGTGAGAAAGTAATCGACTGTACGGTGAGAAAGTAATCGACTGCGAGATGAAACTTATCCTTGCTCGTGCAGATAAGTATATTTCAAGGTCTTTCTTTTTCTTTTAGGTGACCTACCCTCCACACACAATAAGTACTGTTACTTCCTAATTTCTTAACAATGTTGCGGGACAAGTTGAGGTTTTTTGTATCTCGTATTTCGCCGCCTTTAGCGCCGAACCGCTAGCTATCCAGGGAAAAAAGAAAATGCTCAATTGGTATTTTTAGGGTGTTTTTTAACCGAGAGGTATATTTAAGGGTGGTAAATGTTCATGCCTTGGTATTTTTAGGGTGTTTTCAGGATTTAAGGGTTAAGCAACCGGACTCGCTGTACGGTTCTAAGCTGAATGCCCGGGACACAAGAAAAAAACATCAGTTAAAGGAGAGCGAGGTGTTGATAGCATTCGATCGTCAGTAATTTATCACCCCCACATGCGTGCGCGCATTACTATTCGAACCGCACAGCGAGTCCCTTTGCTTAACCACCGCAGCCCATATTTAGGATATAGGAAGTTCAGTATTTATTGTTTGTGGAAGTAAAGTCAGCTTTATTTAAAGAAAGACCTTGAAATAGCTTTACTTGCACGGGCAAATACTTTCTCACCATATACTTTGGCAGAACTCAGGTGTTGCTATATATCTTTTTTGGGGACTGGTCAGTAAGTATAAAATGGGGGGTTGGTCATTGTTTCTTGTGCACACTAATGGCCCAGGTGGGTCAACAAATATTTTGCTCAGCCTTTTTGTCATTTGTTCAGAGAAGCTGAAAACCTCAGATTGGGAGCAGGAAGATCTGCTACAACCCACCTATTAAGACAATTCTTTCGAGACTCTGACTGATGTTCATCAAGGTGCACTGTACAAACAGCATTGTTCTAAGGACAGAGGTAATGTCTTGAAAACTCTCCTTGAATTTATTCGCTTCAACAAATAAAAGTTATGCTTCTATGCTTCTTGCATTCAATCACAGGAGGATAGTTTCGTATGGGGTTTGCCATTAGGTTTTTAGGCAGCAACATGGATGGGCCATTAATATTAATTGCAAAGGTTTGAGGGTGGGCCATCTAAAAACTAAAAACGCCTCCAGCGCACCCCCTCCCACCCCTGCACTTTCTGACTAGCCCCTACTAACACAGGCAGCAAAAGACTAAATGTCCTCAGGCATTTGTTTATGATTTGGCCGTCATCAATCAGTCAACGACAACCAGGACTCAAGGTGGTTTATACAATTTAATATATTCATATAATATAGTATTAATGAACAATAAAGAAAAAAAATTCCAAAGCTTGCAAATTCTATAAGCATGACGGTTTTTGTGGCTTGTGCCTAAGAGGCCTATCCCCTATGCTATGGCCATGAGTGAGTGAGTGAGTGAGTGAAATACGGGTTTTAATCGGACACGAACGCATCGTTCCGGATTCGTATCGACTGATTCGTATCGACTGCGCGCATGCGCATGCTACGTAAAAGCATCGATCGAACTTGACATGCCATGTGCTCCTGCCTCCAATCGACAAGGAAGGTAAGTTGATTCATTTTATGTCATGACGTTTTGCTATTTTACTTCAAGAACAAGGCTCAACTTTCGATGCCTTTATGAAGTGTTTTCTTCTACAAGTTTTTTTTTCCGTTTTCTGAGAATTTAGGTTGTTTACGTGCGAAGGAAACAAAGACCTTCACTGGTCAGGGCGAACGAGTGGTTTTATCCGAATCCTATCGCAGTGTCGATCATTTGGCAATATGTAACTGCTACCAAGGATTATATTCCCATACGGGAGCAAAAAATATCTGTATAGAGAGCCAAAATTCCCACGTTCGTTCGCGAGTGCAAAAACAATTCCTTCACGGGAGCTATAACTGAACTCCTTAGGAAGTGCCATAACAATTCCCCTCGGGGAGCTTTAACTAAACAAATGTGCCAAAACAAAATTAATGCCTCCTTCGGGAGGAATACCAAAAAGCCAGTAATTTGGAAATAAACCACCTTTTTTGGGAGTCATACGGTAATGCGACTTTCATAAAAAAATAACTCAAACACAAACGATCTGTCAAAAGAACTTAAAGGAATGTATATCTCAGTGAAAAAGTTCACGAAAGTTGTGCCAGGTTCCAATAGGCAATTATCTGGAGATAGACAGAAATAGTAATGAATTAAAGGAAGTACAATCTATGTCTAGGATAAATTTACTGCCATATAAAGAAAAGCACAGACATTCTAAACTGCTTTAGTAAAAATTTATTTTCCAAAAGACATTTAATAAGTGTTCAGAAATGATTTAAATTTATTAATAAATATATGTTATTTGCCGGCCGGGAGGTCCGTATTGAGTAAAACTGTGCCAGAGGTCTTGTGTAAGGACCGAGGCCAAAGGCCGAGGTCCGTACCTAGACCGAGGGCACAGCTTTTCTCAAAACGGGCCTCCCGGAAGGCAAATAACGTGTTTATTTTTTTTCCCTGTGTCTTCGTGTTATGTTTTTCTTTTTAAAGGCCTATGTTCAGACTGTCTTTGTTCAGCAGGATAATAAAATTCACAGTCTCTATGAAAACTTTATTCGTCGGATATTATGTAAAAAAAAATTAAAACAACTGTTTCCAAATGTTAACGCTTTATATGCTAAGACTTGCAAAACTAAAGAAAAATCTGAACCTTTTGAGTTTAGTCGTCTTTGCTTGTCACGAAGTCGCTGTTGGTATTTGACCATGGGCAAGATCGTAAAATTCCGCCCGCTCAGGGAACCAATCAGATTGCAGGATTCATTTCATCTTGCCCGCTCGCGATAAACACACAAAATAATAATTAATGTTAGCAATGGTCAAAGTTTAACACTAGTTCACTTTGTAAGTTAATCCTTAAGTTTCCCAACGGTAATTTAAATATTACATATTAATAATAGTGATAATTGCAATTTAAGGAGACAAAGTATCTGATGTTAGGAAACATGGCCTCAAATAATACATTTGATTCCAAGAGTCCCCCTACCTCTCCATCTCAATATAAGTATAACTTATTGTTCATTTACTCTCATATTTTACTTTATTTGTTTTGTACTAGCATATTTTTGCCTAATAAATTTATTTTTAATTTATTGCAGCATCAAATGTTAAAGGCTTTGTCCATCTAAAAGTTGTTTTAAAAAACCGAAATACCACATTTTTTGACCTGAATATACAAACCTCACCAACAGAATGCCAGAAGGTAGTCTGCTATGAGCCATCACAGAGAGACAAAATTAGAGAGTAGGAAGCAACTAAAAAACCAATCGAGATGAAAGGTGGACATTTCAGCTAAATAAGTGAAATACTGAACAAATGGACTTCACCATTAGCAAAAAAAGGAAAGTCACAATCAGATCTACATTGTTGGATTACGATTACAAGCCATCGTTCAACAACAGGCTGGTTGCAGTGACTGATATATCTTCAAAAACGAAGTTCGAGTCCATTGACATTAAGGTTAAAGTGATCATCAAGTCATAACAGAAACAAAAGATCATAATAAGGGGACGTCCTTGCTTTAAAGCTGATTCCATTGTGGCAGACTCTATGCGACAAATACAAATACAAATAAATTTATAGTTGTACTTATGACAAATGTGTAGTTTAAAAGACAAGAATAAAAAGTCGTCAACTAGTTACAGTGACACCGGATTTTCATTTCAATCTCATGCTAGGAGACTTTGTTATCGTAATTCCACGTCACGTTTTAAATGTCCAACTGATTTACGGCTATTTATCCTGGAAAATCAACTAATTTTCAACAAAGCTGAATTTTCTGGACCGTTAGGCATTGTATTTTTAGTTTAAGGTGCACGATTTCCACGTATCTACCATATTATTATTAATTAAAAAGACTGGTGAAACCTTTGATACTCTATTCGTCCTAAAATGGTATTGACAAGCACTAAGTAGGTGAACCAATAGATCTACCTAAAAGATATTGTTAAATGTTTCTTTGTGAGTGTAAAAACTGCTGCGTGCTGGCTTTGAAGCAAAAGCTAAGTTGGGGTTTCTTTAGCCCTTGAGATTGCGTGACCGTGACATTGACGATATGGTGCGAAAACTCGGAAAACAGCTTTCACACTCGAGGCTTGCAACGGGTGGGATTTAAATTACTCAAGCAAAATTTTTTTTATATTATATTACAATAATATTTTTTTATATTATAATACAATAATAAGTTTCAGAATTGATGTAGCAGATTGCGATTTTGGCGTGTAAAGTTTTGCTATTTTCGAGGTGTGGGCTTACTAGTGGAAGTAGCTAATTTCGTGATCAAGATATTTTGTGAAAACTTGCTTTTCAAAACAATATTTTCACATTTTCCTCATGTAAAACAAAGTTCTGTTGATGTTGGAAAATAGATGCGATTTCGCATTTTGCCACAAGCGAGCATCAAAAACGTACTATTTTCAAATAAAATTTTCTGCTCCACGAGCACCAAACAAGGGATTTCACATTTTTCTAAATTTCTCGAAAACAAAAGAAAAAAAATTGAACTGTTTAATATGATTTTCATAAACAAATCACCCAGGGTTTCTTCTGGCAAAATATGAAGAAATCGGAATTTTCACTTTTGTCGACGAGTTTTCATCCGCTCAGTTTAAAGTACTATTGTGTAAACAGAAGTATGAAAATTGTAAGAAATACAAAATTATAAAACTAATAAAAGAACAATTGCATGCTTTAAACTATCAAAGGCGTTAAGATTCCACACAACCAGCAAGTTCTAAGACCATTGCAATCCATAGTACATAGCTAGGGGATTGAAAATTATAGTTCATTTCATAATCATTAGCTTCACTCTCACATCATATCGTGTTCATTGGACATAATTTACCAAGTTTTTTACGCTTTATCGTGCTAAAAATTGATTATACACATGTATGTGTGCACCAATGCTATTAACCTTCACAGAACTAGAGTGCCAGGATTCTCTAGCTGCAACATGGAAGATTTGAAGAAGATCAATGATAAATGCCTTTACAATGTTCGTACACAGGTAAACAATTTTTCCCAACACATCCAAAACTTTATTTTGTTGATTTAAGGAACCCTGTTTTTTGTTGCAAAGAAAGTAAACCATTATAGATTTCGTTATAGATTTATATTACTATGTCTATTATTACATGTTATACTGTGTTTGCGCTTATTTATTCTTAACTAAGTTGAGCGAGACATTTGTCAAACATCCAGTTTTTCTTTTTGTCCCATGAACTGAAGACTTTAAGACTATAGTTTAAACTATTTCCGTTCTTCTGAGCTGAAAATCGGCCGTAATAGAGATAGATCCAAAGGTTTCCCTTCGATCGGGTGTCTTTACTTTTACCCTAAATGTGATTGGTTTCATTCGCCTTACATTCAACATACATTCTATCAAGCAATTAAACAGGAAATATGCGCTATATTAATATCACAACTTATTCAAACTGATCTCAAAATCAATTAAGTCTGATACTAATGAAGTTTATTTGCGCATTTGACCACACACAAATGTAAAAATACGCAATTAAGTATTTTAAATGTTATTAAATATTGGTTTTTTTTTGTTTCCTCAGTGATAAGTGTTTGGACCCCTATTATACACAGGCAATAAACACTCGATGTGGAAACAGCATTCGTGAAGAGAATGAAGAGTGCGACTGTGGGACCGAGGAGGTAAGACATCATGACTACATGAAGAATGGTTCATGTCTTACACCTCAGTTATCAAGTGGTGAAAGCTTCGTAGTTTAGTATCGTTTATCCCTCAGCCTATGGCTATATAACAAGGACTTCTCTTTGTGATCTATGCGATAGGACACCACTTAGTGCAGTTGAGTGAAGTAACACAAGGCATTTTTGAAATTTTAACGTGTCATAATTCTAATCTCTGCTATATCCGTGTAGCACTCTCAGAACTGAACCATGACTTTTCTTCTGCGTCTTAGGGGTTGTTCAATGTTTAATTATCGCTTCACTGAAGTGACTTACACGGAATATAGCAGATATATGGAT
>JAOBRD020101273.1:0-10239 GCA_027575215.2 Hydrozoanthus sils | reverse complement strand
AGAGGATAGAAAATAAAAGTATTAACTCATGAAGAAGGGAATAATTGCTGCTTGCGAGTACTTCGAATATTTCGCACAGAAATTAGCATAACAATTCATGGTAAAACGATCTTTAAAATTGAAACTGAGGGCGCAATAATTCGTTTCTTAGGTGAATATTTTTGTTTGATTGAGGAGTGAAGGTCGACATTGCAAAGTTGTGCTTGCATCCTAAATCTCAATTCAGTTAATGGCAAATATAATCTATGTGTTTGCTATGGTCCGCAAATCTTTTGACACAAGATTCTTGATCGAAACCTCACAGGATTGTGAGGAGAACTCGCTGGGCGATTTTGATTGGACAAACAACAATGCTTGCTGTCCGATCTCGGCTCAAGTTTTGATCATGCGCAGAACCGTGGCTATGCCCTTTTAAGACATGTAGGGAAAAGTTTCGAAATTGCCAATTTGCTATCTTCGTTACTTTTGTGTGTGTGTGTGTTGGGGGGGAGGGGGGAGGGGGAGGGGAGCTCGGTTTTTGTTACTTTCGTGGGGAAGGGGGCTTGGTTAAGGGTTTTGCTGAATTCATTATTTCGTTATTTTTGTGGGAGGTGCCCTTGGGTGAGAATCTTTAATTTCTAAGCATCCAAAAGTCAAACAATTCTTCCTTCGAAAGCATGGACAAGTGGTCTAGATACGTGCTTTAATAGTACTGAAGAAATTTCTAAATGCCTATTTTTTACCCACAACATTGAACAGATGCATCTGCATCCTTTAGCGGTGGGATAAACCACGAAACCATTGCTCATGTACACAATTTTTTAGTGAAACTGTGTTGAAAGATTGAATCAACCACACCAAATCGATTCCGGTTATCGGGCACAACATTTTGCTTATAACCATACTTAAAAAAAGATGATGGTGTATGTTTTTTGTAGATCATTGGGAATTGAACGGTATGCCAATGAGAGACCTGTAGTTAAAACAACATTTCCATTCATTCTGATCTCTATTCATTTTCTAATGTTGAAAGATATAGGCAATACTCTTTTTTAATAACAATATTTTGATGACAAAACTGCGATATTGTGACTTTTCGATAAGGAACCAATTAATAATTACTTCGAGTCTTGTATTGATTTATTGCTTGACAGCATGAAAATAGCACCCTTTATCATGTTTTATGAATCGTTATTAACAGGCATACCTTATTTATAAAAATACGATGTACCTGAAGAAATAGGAAAAAGTCTCTCTCAATATGAGCATGCAAGTGCCTCACCGAGACCTTTAGCAACTTCATCTACTTTGGCTTTGCTTTGTTTTATCTAGTTGCTCAGAGCAAAGAGCAGCAAGAGCATCCAAGAGCATTCATTCTTTCTCAAACAGACATTTGTGATTCCTCTAACAGCAAGCTGAAATAACATTTAGATCTACCGGTACTACTGCGCATGCCTTGATAAAACCATTTATTAGAATTAGTAGAATTCGCATGGACTCATTTTACTTAATCCTAATAGCAATACTCATTTTGTTACTGAAGTTTTCATTAATATGCAAAACGGAAGTAGTATATTGCGTTTAAGCTGGCCACCTTCAGCTTAGTTACGTAAGAGAGCTAAGGAGTATGAGTTTCAAGTGGGAACATCCGCAACAAAAGTGTATGGTGATTTAAGAGGGCTTTTGGTTTCTGTTGCTTGCAATATAGTTATTAGTTTGCACCGTTAGTCCAGCATTAAGTTGGTTTAAACGCAGATATCACTTCCCGTAAACACAATTAGTTTGTTAGGTAACATTACGTGGTAAGAATACAAAAACAACAAGGTTGCTATCTACAACGTTCCGTTGTGAACAATGAACGTTCGGCATCTTGTGATGCATGAGTTAGTGTTGTTGATAATATAGTAACACAATAAGACAGAGAGAGAACAGTTTTAATGAGTTCTTCAGTTCTCGGTACATCGAGCTTAGGGTAACATTATGTAAGACCATAACACCGAGTGGAACAAAGACGTTAGCGTTCTGTGTACATCTCGCGTGCCAGAGTTATTTCCCCATCACTCAAATGCCGTGAGAATCCCTTGATGCTCGAAGCGTGTATCTTACAAAATTATGAAAAACGAGAAAAATGAGAAGCATTAATCGTGTCTTTCCTTAAAGTGCCTATGAAGTAGTTTTATTTTTTGCGTGAACTTGTAGCTTGTAAAGTCTGCTTATCGAAATTGCCAAACTCGACTGATGTTACAGAGAGAGAAACAAGAGTTTTTGCCGCTCAAAGTGAGCAAAACTTCTGAAAACCAAGGGGTCCGGAGACTGGGAACGAGTTTACCACCGATGACGTAGGAAATTGTTCCAGCGAGTTAATTGTCTCACTTTTAGCACTTTGACGCTAGGGTCGTTCTTGTAAAATGCTTCAAATTTAGCTGCTTTTTTATTAGCAAAATCGCAGAAAGCGACATCTCCACATCTTTAAACGACGGTTCTAACGTGCAGAAGGAAGATTTAATCGATGCCGATGAAATTAAACATGTTAGGCTCGTAGAGGCATACGCAGACGAACCGCGACGAAGAGGAAGACGAGCAAAACGACTTCGATGGGCTTTCTCCATTTGTTTTTTATGTTAGATTCGATATAGGACTTCCAGTAAATGGCTGGTTAGTGATTCCTAACTGTTATCTTATTTAGGGGACTAAATACAGTACACTGTTTTGCGTTGGCCGATCAGAGTTTTCGTTTCAGTTTGAAACAATTTATGATGCCGAGTCGATTTCAAATTCAGAAGATTTCAAAATCGTTTAGATTTAAAATTGTCTTCATTGGTGTAAAATTAATGTGGGGAATGCGAATTGGAACATTTAACTGGAGCGCTGGAATATAGATGCTGCAGGGAAATCCCAGAAGCCAGTCACAAGCTGACATTGGACGGCAGCATAGAAACAGTTACCATGACGATTTCTCCTCGATGACCAACAGATCAGTTCTTTTACGAGATAAAAACGGACCGTCGTCGTGATGGGCAAACAGAAAGCCAGTAGTTTGTTTGCATGAAACTTGTTTTTGCTTGTATCTTTGATGCGGGCGACCGGTTTACGTTTAAATTTTTCAGGAGTATTTACTCAATATTTGCTTGGTTAATTTTATTTGACTTAGCTCTTTTTTATAAACAAATTTTTTTGTTCCATTGCTAATATAGCGTGTGAAAGTAGTTGTTCTAAAATTGAAGCATCCTCCGCGATGTATTGACCTAAGTAGGCACGCTTAATTTTGGTTTGTGTACGTCATGTGAAAAGATGGTTTGTGGTCAAAAAGGATCTTTTTTCTTGTCCATGGTAGGTTGTAGGATATGGATAGAGTTTATTCACCGAACCATTTTTTATTTATTTATTCACTATTCTACTGTATATATTAACAAAAATAAAGAAGCAATGACAAATAAATGGCAATGTTTATTTTTCATTTTGATTTCTTGCAATGAATATGTATTTATTGGTCCAAACAAATTTTGCAATTGCTGAAATAGGCAAATATTGAATGTAAGATTATCCTTTGACATTTTTGACACCCATGAGCTGCAATATTACCCTTTGACAATTTGACACCCATGAGCGTTTTAAAACTTTAAACAGTTACATACAGATGGTTTGTTCGATGTTTTTTTTTGTCCAAGGGCAAAGATAACACAACATCATTATCAGCTTGCAAATTGTGTATACCACAATATCAGGAAGAGGTTCCAGTCTGTCCAAAAAAGAGGGTATCTGACAGCACAAGAATGGATGGTTTTTATTGTTGTGCTGGTATTATAAATGAGATTAGTATGGCTTTTATTGTTGTGCTGGTATTATAAATGAAAATAGTATGGAGGGGAGTAAAAAAATGTTTTTGTGCTTTGAATATACTACTGGGGCAAACACGCATACGAGAACCTTAGGAACAACAGTCTGTAGATATAATGAAGAGAATTCATTGCACGGAGAAAAAAGAGCTAAGCTAACTCCAGAAAGACAATTTCAATTAATTTAAAAATTCTGATTACACCAGGCCAAGATTGAAATTACTGCAAAAGGGTTTAATTGAGATAATATGGTATTGTTACAAAATATCTGAGGCATATAGCACAACCATTGATCAAAATTGTTTATTTCCTTTTCTCATAATGTACACTTGTTAAAAGGCTTATTAGTTAATAGCACATATTATTAATACAAAGTACACTGTCAAACAAACTTGCAAGATGTCTTATTCAAATTCTACAAGCTTTTTTTCCATAACTTAAAGAAACAATGCTAATCATTTATTTTACTGTTACTATTGGGCAAGATTAGATTAAACCAAACACCATGTCCCCACCCACTTGAGTCTACAAAACAAATTTTTGATAAAAAAAGATAGATTTTGCATTTCCATGCATCACCTTAAAATGCATCATAATACAATTTTGCACATAATTTTTTAACTGCACGTTGCAGACATTTCACAGCAACCTGAGCAGGGGCATTTGCAGCTTGCAGAACTCAGGCCAATTAGAGCATGGGTCAAAAATTTCAAAAGACCTCCAGCAAAGATTTATGTAGATTTTTTCAGTCTGTTGTTTGCACACTCTGTAGCTTTGTCGGATATACCCAAGGGAGTTCCCGAACTTTTACGAAAACCACTTTTGAAATGCCCGCCTTTTGCCTCACCGGATATTCTCTTTAACACCAATCATGCAAACAAAACGTGTGATCTAGTGAGTGTAATTAAAAGGTTTTGATTCCGCTTTTAGAATAAAGCAGCTTCAGCTACCAAGTATCTCGAAATAACTTTGAAAATGTTGTTTACAGATCTCTGGAAGTCAGTGAAAACAATTTGTGATTAGAACCTTACAAATAATTCCCACACAGTAACTGTTTCAAATGAGTAGTTTCATTATTCAAAAGAAGAGCCCGCGTCATGTCAGGAGACGGCTTGTGATAACTTTAGTTTACTTGTGCTGAAAAAGTTTTTGAGTTCTCAGGGTCACAAATGTCAAATGAAACGTATGCAACGCAGAACAGCAGTACACCAACTAGTTTTCAACCACAAGTATTAATATCAAGTTTCCTTAAAAAATCTTTAGACGGCGCTACTCGACGCTCTCGAAGTAATAATAGTGTTCAAATTCAAACGCGCAAGCAACGATTTCCCCAGAGAGACAGGAAGCGTTGTCGAATCTCTTGTTTTATGGAACACACATTTTAACAATTTTATGTCTTGGTAAGCATGTTTTTTAAATTCTTGACACGGGCAAGATAATAAGATATAACAGCCGTTAACAGTTTTTAAAAACACTAAATGACCATGCAACATCTGAGATTCGAGTGACTTGCCTCACCACTGGATATAATCCAAGTTTCGCCGATCTACAGCATCAACAAAGAACCCACAAACTAAACCCACACAAAGGAAAGAGAACAGCCCCGATAATAGTATTTTTGAAACTATCGGCTATGCCACTATGCTACTCAATCACAACACTCTTTGACTATATAAATGACCACCCGAATCGAATGTTACTGTTCTTGAGCTAAAGTGTCTTGAAATACTTTTATAGACCTTAAACTTCTAGCTTCTTTGCTTTAATAGCTTGTAGAACGAAACAGCGTGACATTATTTTCAGTTCACACGACAACCAGGAGCACGTTCACACACCGAGTTTTGTGGTTAAATTACTGCCGTGTGAACGCGCCTTAAGTCAAATCAGTAAGTGGCCGCTAGTTTGGATGAATCACAAATGAAAAATATTTAGGAATGTCGAGAGTGTATTACAAAGATATTTGTGGGAAATGAACGAACCGGAACAGAGTCGACTTGAACTATTGGAACATAAAAACTAACCTGGTCGCGTTTTACCCTTGAATCTGAGGGCAGTAAATGAATTATTTGTTTGCCGGTCAATAAAAGAAGGCTTAGAACCAGGGCCAGCGAATTTCTGACGAATGACTTGCCGCAACAATTTTAAAAGTTTCCCCGAAAATTGAACCCTGAGGACGCGGGATTGTTTCGAGGGACTTGTTCAAAGGCTGGCTAACTTTAACGGCTGATCAAGCAGTAATTTCTTCTCTAGGAAAGGTGTACAAACGATTATTACAAATTACTTTTAAGATTTTCTACAAAAAGTTAAAAAAATAATTTCAGTTCCAAAATTACTGCTCAAATCAATCTCAGTAAGGAAGAACGTACTGTAAACTTAATATCCCTGGGTCAGTGCTAATAACAGGGCAGGAACGAACTCAGTCCGGGCCGAGCTGAGGTTACATTTAGGACCTTTGTTACATTTAGGACAAGTTGTTGTTAGATTTAGGACCAAGTGTTGTTACATTTAGGACCTTTGTTACATTTTTGACCAAGCGTTGTTACATTTAGGACCTTTGTTACATTTAGGACCAAGTGGTGTTACATTTAGGACCTTTGTGTTACATTAAGGACCTAGGGTTGTTACATTTAGGAACTTTGTTACAGTTAGGACCAGGTGTTGTTACATTTACGACCAAGTGTTGTTACATTTAGGCAAAAGAATATTTTTTAAGCCTTGTGCATTTGAATGTTACCTTTGTTTCTGCTTAACTGGCACTGCTCTCAGCGGCTGTACCTGTTTTTGCAGCACGTTTCTTAAGAAAGTCCCAATTATTCGTCATTACTGGGCTACCTGTGGTAAGCCCAGTCATAGTCTGCATTTGTTTTTCCGTTGTCGTGGTCGTCGAACAGACCAAATTTCGATCTCAACAATTATTCTTTACGTCAACTCAAGCACATGTTTTGGACTCTAGGCTCACAGGATTTATTTTCTACCCGATCGTGGTGAGGGAAAGTAGAAGAAACTTTCAAATGTTGGGAAACAATCTGATTCCTATGCCTAAATCATTTATACAAACGCTCACTGTGCCTAGCGGTTTACCTACAATAAAAGATGGCCATGAGCGCACGTTTGGGAACGGCTCGTTTCGCAAATTCAAGGAAATATCGAAGCAAACAAATGCGAAACTAAAATAAAGTATGAACAAGCAACTTGACAAACAGGTAGCCCACTGAACGCCTTTCGGTGTCTAGTTCGTTTAAAAGAGCCTGTAGTCCACGGTACTGTATTTGAACGCACACGTACCTTTGTTTTGGAAGGGCAATTTAGCAGGTGTCAAGTTTCCAATGTAAAAGTATACCGTGGAACGTCTTTAAGGTCAATGGAGTGATCCGAACTGAACCTTTTAATGCCGTCACATTTGTGACCAACAGGAAGAAAAATCAAGTCAAACCATTTCTTTCTTTCTGACTGAGACCGAAGACCTATTTTTGTAAAATAAGAACCCATTGAGTGTTTTAGACTAGATAAGATCTTAAAGGTTCTTATAAGCGGCTTTTTAGCCTGTCTCTTTCTTTCTTTAGTCATATCCAGAGTTGTTACGAAAAATATGAATCTGTGAAACTCGATTACCTTTATTCTACAACTGAGCTGACCTGTAAAAACAAGACATTCGATTGAATAACGAATTTATTCTAAATGAATAAAAGTTAAAGGAGAACTGAAGTGAAAAAACAATTATGGCTATCTAGAAAATATAAAACATTTTGATTATGATTATCAAGTTCGTTTTTCATATTAGTTTTTCGGTCGGCATGAAACCCCGGGCAATAGTTGCATTTTCCTCGAATTTTTTTTAAAGCACTGGAGGCGCCAATACCATGTCAGCGGTCAATAGCTTAAGGATTATGACGTAAGTGGTGGGGAGAAAAATAAAGTTTTCTGTATACAATATATAAAAACGGTGGTTAAGGTTCAGCCATTCCAATTCAAACTGTGCTATGCCCTTGGCGAAGAGCAAGATATCGAAGAAACATTGTTGAAGTGGGCTCGGAAAACCACAGAATCGGGAACACGAGTTGGTGTGCTTGTGGCAAATGTCAGTCGATGCCATTAAGCCATGTGGTTAAGCCGGCGGATTCTTGATCTTGGTTTTGCTGTCGAGAGCTGGATGAACTTATTCAAAAGTTTGTCGAATCGGGTTAGTAACATTTTTTGTAGTTTCAGATAAATTGATTGTTGAATTGTTATTAGGAGAATCTCCCAAAGATTTTTGTTTTTGATCGCGATTTCGATACATTAGCGATCGAAAAGTGCCACGAATTAATTGCTCGCGAATTCCCACAACAGTTTATAATTGTTGGGTGTTATCAAAGTTGGGAATTACACCAAAATAGACTTTCCGTAAAAACAGCATTTAACGAAAACGGATGGCTGGCCCAACAGTGTATAAATTTTGCCAGCTGGCGAAATCAACTAAAATCAAAAGCTAATTCAATTAAGTCGCACACACACGAAAAATCATTAATTATGCTCGTCAGAGAAAACTGGAATTCTTGTGAGGCAACCACTGATAGTTCAGGCGTCCATTGGACAATTATAACCAATTGCAACCGTTTGATAATTGTATATAGCTTTGTATACTTCTTATTTGAAGACTATCTTACAGAAATGAATAGATCTGTGTTTCATTGCCGTGAATTATTTTTCCAAGTTAATAAGTTTTATCGGATTTATGTTCTTACAATTGTCCCCTAGGGTGCATACTTAGCTTATAGTTTTTATAATTTATATAGCTCATATTCCATACCAATAGAAATCAGACAGGTAGATATATTTATGGAAAGTTTGCAAATTATTGACACTACATGTATTTCAACTTTATTTTATATGGTTAATGTCTAGCTTGAAACACTTTGCACCTCAAATTGTCTCCAGCAGTAACTCAAAACTAGCTGCATTAAACAATACGAAATCTTTTCCTCTCATTAAATCCTATTCAAATGTCCTAGATTATCCCTGTCTTAATAAACTGAATAAAAATTGATGTCAAGTTTTTATAAGCTCTTACTATTTCTAAAGGAAATCAATTTAAGTTGTTTTTCATTATCTGCTGGCAGCAAAGTCTTTGCCTTTCTCAAAAAAAAAAGCTGTCCAGGTTCAAAACCATTCATTTCCACTTTAAACCTACAGAAACAAAAAATTTATTTACCAATATTAAAGCACAGCCAAAAAAATATTCACCCATTCCCATGATAGAAATCAGGCCGGAAAGCTACCAAGTTGTCCCATGACCCTATACAACAAAAAATTTCCTTAAAATCAAGCACAGCAGACTAGTAAAAATAAATTTGCCTTCAACTTTTTGGTGTGAAATGTATAACAACACATTAAAAATTTCATATTGACACCTTTAATAAGGATGTACCACATTAACAACACTTGTTGCTATTCACAATGCACGATTTATTTATATACTTTCTATATATTTTCATGTTTTGTTATAGCTGTAAATTGTTTTGCCATGTTTCAGAACTTGGATCCCGACAGCTTACCACCAGTTCACCCTGGTGGGCAAATGGTGTGCTTGGGAAGAAATGGTCAAGAATAATTTCTTCTTGTGTTGTTAAAGCTCTCGGAGAGTAATATCCAGAGAAGAGTTGCCAGTATATAGGATTCCAATATGCAGACATTGAATTTTAATCATTTTGTATTACTGAGTCCCTTACTAATTACAAAATTAAACACAAAAGGAAAAACCAGACTTGTCAACTTAAAACACACCTTAACCTTTATTAAAATTAAGTCTTTATCAAGGAGTTTGTTAACCAAAAGTCCTCGTAATAATTTTTATTGTTTTTATGAAACAACTGGAGTCATAACGCACAACAAAAATTCAATCTCTACATATTTGAATCATCTTTACTGGACTTTCAATCCTATTTTCAAAAATACTTTACCCATGGGATTTGGTTAAGATGTGCATTGTGAACAACAAGTACCTCTGTGATAAGGGTGACAATTTGAAAATTTTCTAGTGTTGCTATACTTAATAAAGAAAATAAACTTTATCGGCTATACCTTTCCCTTTTCGTGACAGTGCTTGAATACATTTTTAGACCAATTTCAAATGTCACAAATACATAAAAGTAGTTTATATCACTATGGTATCTATAGGCAGTTCCCACTATCAGTCACCAAACTGGATTGCCTAAAAAGGGCCCCCTGTTGCTTAAAGTAGGTGTTATTGAAAATAGGGGCTACATATTATAGATTGTGGACATAATTATTATTTATTGTTCTATTTTGTTTCTGAAAGGGAGAAGGGCGGGGTGGAAATTGTCTTCTACCTTTTATTTCCTTTTTATTTATTTATTCATTCATTATTTTTTGGGTGGGGGGTGGGGTTATGCAATAAACTGGTACTGCATTGGGGGGCTACAGA
>JAOBRD020101164.1:0-10242 GCA_027575215.2 Hydrozoanthus sils | reverse complement strand
AATGAACAATTTTGTATGTATATCCACAAACCTATGTACTCATTTCAGTTTGCAAACATGTATCCGAGCTCAGTGTGCACTTATAAAAAAATGGGCCTTGACAGGAAATTGTAAATTTCCTTATCTTTGTTCTACACTTGTGTGGTCTATAATAACAGGAAATTTCTGGTTGAATAACTATGTATCTCGTAGCTTTTTTGAAACATTGAACGGAAGGATTGTGGTAGCAGTTTCTTGCTAAATTGAAACATAAATAAGCCAACTTGTAAGAGATGTATATTTACTATATCAAGAAGACTGTATTCATAAAAAAGAGGTTTAGTATGAGCATTTGGTTCTGATTTTGTAATGATTCTTATAAAGTGTATATAAAACAACAAAAAGGCGGTATCTTCTAACAGGAAGGATAGCGACAGCTTGCGACTGCTACACTGCTCTGCTCATAACTTCAAACTATATAAAATGTATTCAATTCATCAAGTATCAACAGCGACACTTCCGGTTCCCTACACGAATGAAGTGGTTTCCCAACATGGTTATTTGCTAAATGCACCTTTGCTGTACACGCCGACATTCTTAAATAACTACTGAAGAAGAATACAAGTGGTGCCGGGTTGCCAAGAGTTTGTTGCACGAGTAACCTGATAACAGGATAACGTCACTTTCCTTTTCTAGATTTGATGACGTCATATTAAGTTGTTAAGACATTTTTTAAAAATACACCAAAATATACCCACGACTCGCGATGTTTTAACCTGCGACCCATGCCGTTTAGATAGTCTCATTTCAGTCGCGTTTTGTGATATAGCCATTTCGGAATATACGGAAATCTGACATCTCAACTCGTGAAATTCCCGGCGTTTTATCAAAGTTAACCTGGGTTCTAGTCTTGTTCCGAAGTTTATTTAGTTTGCTGGGCGATTCACACGTCGGTAAAACCTGGTTTATTTTCCCTTCGCATGCCCTCAGCGCTCGCCTGACTCATGCACAACATACTAATGAAGCGAATAGTAACCCTGGCAGCCATAGGCTTTTAAAATTACTTTGAAGGGGCTGTTCCACGCTTCGGAATACTGGGTTCTATTTTGTTGACACTTAATTTTGTGTTGGGTGAACAAGTTTTCAAGTTTAAGCGGAGAAATAACAAGCGGTCGCTGAGCAAAGTGTAGTCGTCTTCTTTGGCATCAAGTTCGTCGTTTTGACTTCCGTTTTATAAAAAAGGACAAGGTATAGACCATCAGTTGTCATTTTTTAAACCTTTTTGTTCCGGCTGTTGGTGAATTGTGCTGGCGGTCATGAGTTGCCATGAAAAAAACCCGAGCTCAAAAAAGGACATCAGAACTGCTGAAAATTATAGCGCAAGGAGTTGATAGCAAGGTCAAAGAGCGTGATCTGAACAAAACGAGAATCGAAAGGCTCAAAAAGCGCCAAATGTGATGGTTTACAGACGTTTCAAAAAACATCGCCCGGCCCTCAACAACATCATAAACAACAAGATTAGCAGCGTCCACATTTTGCATAGTCAGGTTCAAAAAAGACTATTAATTGCTACTGTTAATCAACTTTATTCGCCGCGCGCCATTCATTACATTTTAACCTTATCTAGCCCGGCTATTTTTGGGGTGTCACAGCCCGGGGGGTGGGTACTATTCATCCTAGAGTGATGATTTTTTGCATAAATAGTAATCATGATTAGAACTACTTAATTTTGGAGTTAGATGAGATTAATTACAAATGTTTAGACTCATATTTTTTGTTGTATTTAGTACAGAACGCAGATATATATTTAACAACATGAAGTATGTGTTTTGCTAACTTTAAGCGCAATGTCCTTTCAATTAGGAAATGTCATAACCATAAAAAATTCTTTGTGACGTACTAATGACGTCATACATAACGTGTTTCTTTTATGTTTTTGTAGATAGCTACAACAGTGAATAAAGCTGCTCTAAATGGATCCGAATTTAATATCTGAATAAATATCAACGCTAGCATATTATTTTCAAGCGAAACTTTGCACAATGGCTGAAACGGAGTAGTAAAAGATAGAAATTTAAAAGAATTAAAAATACCCATAATGCATTGTTTTGAAAATCGATTTGCATGTGTGCTGCAAATCTTGAAAAGAAGGGAACCTTGGACTGCTTTTGATTATTATACACTTCCAAAATTGTTATTACCTTGTATATTAGCATCTAAAATAAGATGATTTTGAAAACGCAAAAAGCGACCTTAGTTATCTGTATAGTGCCCTATCTCTTTTCTCTTAGGAATTCTATTGTTAACACACACTATCTCTCTGTAAATATAAGTAGGAAAGAGATGAAATAAAAAAAAAATGTACATTGTTCTATGGGAATAAAAATAATGAATAAAGTATATGAAAATGCCAACTCACTAAAAATAAATAAAAAGGAAAAAATAATGCCTATTGTTCTAAGAGTAGTTTATAATTAATGTCCTGAATTTTAATGTAGTCATTTCCTGAGTTCTTGTCTTTTATGCAATACCAAGCTTCTAAAAATAATCATTTATGAAAGTTTGGTTTTTGCATGACAATATACTTTATTCATTATATTTATTCCCATACAACAATATGTACACTGTATCATTGTCCGTATTTTAGTGTGTTTACACATTTCAACTTACTTTCATCATATTTTATAGCTGTAGAAGAGTGAAGTTTTTACGTTCGAAACGTCCTTTTATGAATTTTTAAATCAGTGTCAAACTATATTTTTTAAACCTCTTTTATCATTATGCCTCATTACAATTTCTCTATTTATACTATTACTAAGGTATCTCTACGAAACCCTAGAAGCCTTCAACTACAAAGAAAAAAAATGGTAGTTGAAGTGGTCTAGGAGAATCTAAGTGCAGCAAGCATTTCACAGGTGAGGAGTTGATTCACTTCTTATTTGCCTATCCAGTATTCTACCTTCTTTTCACAAAGATGAGCTCCATTCTCTGACCTTATTAATACAGAAAAAAAGAAAGCTTAGTTTCACAACTTAACTGGCAAGTTAATACTTATAAGAAAAAAGTTATATGTTTTCAAATAATTCATCAAGCCTTGTGTATGTCATATTAAGTTTTTCTACATTAAAAATTATGATTATCATACCATTAACTAAAAGTGCTTGCAACAAATACTAAACAAGTTACTGACAAGAATTTCATATTGAATACAGATCTTTACTAAAATTTACACGGCATTTAATTAGACAATAATTAGAAACCCTTTGAACAAGCGTCTTTTTGCAAAACCTCAAGACAAAAGCCAAAAACTTATATTTTCTAGTCAAGGAACTTTAATTAATAATCAAAAGCATTACAATTCCGACTTTCTCACTAATAAGTGTATGTATCGTTTAGAGTGAATAGCATGTAGTGTTGTTCAATGATCGATTTTGTGGTTCAAATCTAGTTTGCAACATAAGAAATTATTGCTGTTTAAATGCTTGCCATTAATAGCATGGTTTTCGATCAGTTTATATCATAATGCACTAACCACTAACCTGTTCCTTCGGAGTCTTTTGCGGAGTCTTTCCGAATAATCCCATACTCGTCTGAGCAAAAAGATTAGCTCGACAAGGAACAAACCTCCTTCGTTTCTTTCGTTTGTATTTGGATCAATGACGTCATATATTTCGTAGTTTGACCGCTGGCCAAGATACTGTCAGGGCGGGGACATATCTGGGCCCGGTTGCACGAGGCCTGGATAAGCTATCCGCCGGATATGTACTTTTTATTTTATGCAGTAAAACTATAATGAAAGTTATTTGACACCGTTTAAACCATTACTTTAGGAGTCTTCCACTCACTTAACAACCAGAGATGGAGAAATCAACAAAGAGTCAAACAATCTTTGATTTATTACTGATGACCATTAGCTTTTATCCAGCAGATAGCCTAAGCTGAGTTTTTGCAAAATACATGACCTTGCTGGGATTGAATTTGCCTTTGTGCCAAAATATTGGTTGCTTTCTAAAATAATTGCAAGGGAATTAACACGCCAAAAAGACGACGAAAATTTATGTGCTCAAAAGAGAAATCAGCGCCTGGCCGACGTTTGGAATCCGCTGGCCAAACGAGCCCGCAAACCACCACCTAATAACGACTGAAGCACCGAACAACGCCGGGAGACCACATAAAAGCGATTGCACTGCATATCATGATCGATTTACCGCACATACCGAAAACATACAGCAAGTAATAGAAAGACTACATCGTATCATGGGAAAAGCACAGCATATATTGACAATTCGACAGCGTATGATTACGAACTTTTAGCATATCATAGTAAACACACTGCATATCGTAGTCAACGCACTGTATATAATAATAAACGGACTGCATATCATAGTAAACACACTGCATATCATAGTGAATATACCGCATATAATTGTAAAATCACCCCATATAATGTTGAAAGCACCTCGTATAAAGATGCAAGCACCTCATATAACGATACGATGTCCTAATTTCATGCATGTTCTTCACTTATGGCAGTTCTGGCGTTCCATACTCAACCCCTAGTGGACGGGACACTAATCTATCGCAGGTTAGCCCCCTGCAGTAGCTGGTATACTCATTTATACAGGGGTCGACAGGAATAAGTCGGGTATAGTGTCTTGCTCTAGGACACAACACAGTGGTCTAGTCAGGGCTCACGACCCTAGCTAGGATTACGAGTCGAACACGCTAACCGCTCGGTCACTACACCGCCCCATAAGTAACCTCTAGACTCATTAAATGTTGACGAGGACAAGACCAACTTAACATATAATTTTGACACGAACGGTTGAGCAATATTTTGAAATCGCCCGATATATATATTTTTCTATAAAATGTTTTGTTTTACATGTTTTGTTATTTTAGAACGTCACAAACCCTTGCTTTCCTTAATTAGTCCGTATAATTTGACAAGAAACGGAAAATTTATAACTGAAAAATATTCAGTGTCATTCGTTATTGGAAGCAATTGAAAAAAAAAAACTTTTTTAATGCAATAAAGCCGTCTCCAACTTAAAATATTTCAGTTGTATTCCTTATTTGTATCATGCAAGAGTGGCAAAATTCGACGAATAGTTATGTACTTCTATTTGCTATAAAGTAAAATCTTATATGGAAGCAAAATGTTGGTAAAAAATTATTTTAAAAAAGCTTTCGTGTTCGAAGTTAATTGTTTCCACTGCAACAAAAGTTTGATATTTGCAGTATTGCCTTTCGTCCTCTAAAATTGATTATCTACAAAATAATTATCTATGTGATGACAATTTAAAAATTTACTGAATATAAATGTTTTGGTGTCTCAAATCAATCCAGTAGGTATGTGTATACTTCGATCAAATCAGGATCTTTTCGGTAGCTATGCTTTTCCCAGTGTCGCAAACTTTGTACTCTCTCCAAACGTCCAACCAAAACGGAACTTCTCGCCTGTGTGGAAAGGAGGATGGAGGTTCAGTTTAAAAAGCTAAATCCTTTCTCGAGCCTAAGTGGCTCATTAGGCCGGCGCTTATCTCCAGTTTCTGTAGTGTTAAGCAGATGAGAGTCTTTGAGTCCTCCTGGACAGGACACTAATCTATCGCAGGTTAACCCACAGCAGAACTGGTACTGATTTATACAGACGAGGAACAAAATCAGGTAAAGTGTCTTGTTCAAGGACACAACACAAAGGTCTGACTGTGGCTCGAGCTCACGACCCTAGGATTACGAATCGCAACACGGTAACCGTTCGGCCACTGCGCCACCGACATAGTGGTTCGGTTTGGCTAATCGTTAACGCGGACAAGGAATAAACAAGATTTTTACGGGTTTGCCGGTTTGTTAACCGATCGCAACATCATAGAGACCTTATGATACGGAACGGCAAAAGAAACCTCTCCTAAACAAAAAAGACCAATATGTGGAGGTTCTACAAGAATGTAAGCACTCATCAGTTTTGCCATGCGGACGTTTTGTGTTCTCTTGAACACTGATATCTTCTTTGAAACTGCATGTATACAGAACCTATTTTTTGTCACTAGTCACACTTTGTTTGTATTTCTCAGGTTTCAAACTATATTTCTTTTTGTTTTATTCTTTCTTCACATAAAGTTGTATGCTGTACTAATGAAGCAGAATGCAAATAATTACGTCAGTAAAGATTCGCCTATAACTCGACCGAAAGAACCAGGATAGCACACATTGAAGTTTAAATATTTGACCCAAATGCCTCGAGGCCCTATTCAATCTTTGATTTTGCTTGTTTTCATGGTTGTGATTATCACATGAGAATATAAGATTGGACAGCACTAGCTGCACCTATGGCTATGTGTAACTCGACATGCACAACTTTGAAAGTAAAGCCTTGGGTAGCCTGCGTAACAGCTGTTTTTTAGGGGAGACGAAGTGTCAAAGTGTCCAACGAGCGAACCGACTTGAGTCTTAAACCCACAAGCGAAGAAAAGCTTAGGTATTTCTTTTGCTCGCGCGTTTAACATGGCGGCCTGGTCGATTGACACTTTGCCTCTCCCCAGGTCCTTCTTTTGCTCGCGCGTTCAAAATGGCGGCCTGTTCGATCGACACTTTGCCTTTCCCCTAAAAAACATGTACAGCCGCTACACAAACTAAGCCTTGGGTTAAATTAGAGTTTCATTATATTGAAAGCTAGACATTTGGGTCAAATATCTCAACTCCAATATCTGTTAATAGGGAGTTTTTAACTTAAGTAATGAGGAAGACAACTTTAACGAGGACAGTTTACATAAAAACACACTTCTTGCTTGCTCCTTTCAATCACGTAAGGCTAGTTTGCCTTTCTCTTTTGTTCGAGTAACGCTTTGTGGTTAAAAATTAAAAGTGTTTTTTAAAGGTGAATGTAGATTGACAAAATTATATGTAGGTCGTTCTCGTGGTCGCAAAAACTTTAGAATAGACCTTATTCATGATGACGATACAAGTGCATGAAAGCGAGGCTTGGTGGTGACATGCTATGTGAGATCGCGGGAGTTTTGCATCAATTTTAACTGTTTCACTGTTCAGTAATTCGTAATGTCTGTTCTACCATGTTTGTTTACTGGAATGTTCGTTACGCTGCACATAGCAACAAAGTATCACTCCAAGCCTCGTTTTAGTGCAGCAAAACGCAATTGTGACGTCATCATGAACAAGGTCTTTTGAGCTTTTTACGTTGTAATTTTTAAGACGACGGCATGCAGTTGGGCCAAACGGTGCATTTTTTAGACTTGAAGCGTGCAATGATGACGTAGCAGGAGGCACATGACGTAGCACGAGGCATGAAGCAGAAACAATCTTTTTATCTCAAAAAATTCAATTCTGGCTACAATAGTCACATTGTTATAACTTTAATCAATGAGTTATTCCCTTAAAATTGTTTGAAATAAAAATTTTATGACATTTTTTAACAGAAACGAAATTTTTTAAACAAAAACCACACAGCTCACTGCTGCTACGTCACAGGTTACCAGCCCCCGGCCTGCTCGGTCAAAATGTACATTCCAATCTTTTTTTTATTAAAAAGCGTACTTAGACGTGGAAATTTTCTTTGGTTATTCGATTTTTGAGTTCACGAATGACAACAGTTTTAATCTTGAACTCAAAAAAACAAGCTTGATTGGGACTTTAAGCTCCTAATAGTTCAAAGTACTCACCGGGCACGTGACCAGTGTAGTGTGGAACCAGCCCTTTGTGCGGTATGTAGATGGGCTTGGCGTCCACCAGTTTGAAGTCAGGCCGCACGATCTTCACTGGTTGCCCTTCCAGCCTCTTGATTCGGGTGCATTCGTCTGTAAACTCACAAAGGGCTTTGTTTGTGAATACCGGATATCCCATTCCCATGAACTTGCGAGCCCGGGGTACAAAACCCGTGTAACCTGCGAGAGAGTAACGACATTAGTGTTTGTATATTCAAAGGCGCCCAAGGCACAAAATCAGTGTGGGCTTACAAATACAGTATTTGTATGGAATCACGAGCGAAGTAAAACTGAAAATTTGATTTTCAATGAAAATTTTATTAATCTTGGTCTGATGTTGTTGACCTTTCTAGCTGGTTTAATTTTGTTTTGGTTTCTAAACTATTTTGGTGTCCTCTGGGTTTACTTTTTTTCTTACGAGTAATCCCAGAGGGCACCAAAATCGTTTACAACCTTTTTGTGTTAAACTAGTTTGAAGATTTCGCAGTTCAGTAGCACTTTAACGTTTGTATATAAAAAGTTCATTCTTAACGTCCACAGGGAACAAACCCCGTATAACCTGCGACTGCAAGGGTTTTGATAGCATTTGTATATCATGGTTCGTTCTTAGTATCTGACAACACGGTTTGCAATAAAACATGACAAAAATATTTTCTTTCATCTCAGAATTTCCTTTTTTCATTTTCTGAATGCTGGCTTTCTTAATCAAACATTTAACTGATTTTTAATCTATTTGACAAAAAACTTTCGTCGAGCGAGGCAAATGTTTAAACAGAGCTGCATTGCCACCGGTAACACGAATTATTTCATTACTATTACAAGCGTTTTTACGAGTTTATGTAATTTGTATAGACTGACAAATTAAACAAACGGTTCTAATGAAAAAAAAACACAAGAAAATGGTTCTTAATCTTTGTGTTGCCTCGAGGTCGTCGGGTACACGACATCTTGGGCAGTTTGAGACTTCTTTATAAGAGAGTAACCAATATATATCATTTTGCGAGGTGCACAAATTTTGAGTGCAACGCTCGAGCATAAATTAAACGAATTTGCATTCTGGGCTGCCTGTGCTGCCTTGACAAACTCGCGAAGAAATGTTGAAGTACTTAATGCGTTAGCGATAAATGTACAATACGGAACGTTCTCTGATGAACAGGTTATTTCAAAGCAAAATAAAAGAACCACAGGTTGATATTTCATTAAATTCTTCGTCGTGGTAATTACATACAGTAAGTGTAGTAAGTGAGACTCACCTGACATTCTGTACTTGTGAGGATGGTCATTTGGCATGATGTAGGGCGAAAGCGAATGCTGTTCTTCTCTGATATTATAATACTCCTTTGGTTTTTCTGCAATCGGTTTGAGCGGCGTCTTGTATTTTGCGGTTAGTTGCGTGTCGTGAGACAAAGCCTCCCGTGGCACTGCCTTTCCCGATTGGAGATCGGCGAGAGTTCGTAAATTTTGAGTTTTTTTGCGATGCACGTTTTGGTCGGACTGGAAATCAGCGATCGCACTGAGACACGTGTCTGCGTATCGCTTGCCAAAATAATGTTCGCCTTTCGGTATGAAACCTGGAAGAAGAAAAAAGAGGAACAACTTATGCAAAAGACTATTTCTATAATTGTACTAAGTATAGCATAATTTTTCCCTCGATTTATAGAAAGATATATAATACCTTTTAGTATTTATCAAAGCAACCGATAAACATTTTCGCGCGCTCCCGTATCTCGCGATTTCCATGACTATAAGTTGATCAAAATGGGGTCGCGTTTCCCGCCAAGTTACATATTCCAGAAAACAAGATGGGGAAAAATAGATTTGAATTTCTGGTTTACATGGTTGAAACAATTTTTTTTTCTTTAAAAATCTGCTAAAAATCCACAACATTCATGCTCTTCAAAAACCTGAAGAATATAAACAAAACTCAAATGTACACGACGCGCGCCTGCTAGAAATAGAAAAAAAACCTTGCATCGTGTCGTTTCTTTCAAAACGCAGTGCATTCTATTCCTATCTTCTGGTAAATACTAAAACAACTATCCCCCTCAGGGTCGGATATAGATCTCGACGCTTCACGTCGAGTTATACTTATCCGCTTGTTAATCACCGCACGCCTAACCAAATTTATTATGTGTTTTTTGCAGCAAATACAAGTGTGTTTTTAACGACGAAGTAAACCTTCTTGTATCTAATAGTTGGAAATATCACTGATACTTACTGAAATGGCGGAGTCGTGGAAAACTCCACGATTTTTTTACTCGTTTTATGCAGCGGTAACGAAGAAATAAACTTGAACAGGGTGCGAACCCGTCGTGCGCATATGCAATACAGGTGTAGAGCTCTCTCCCCAAACAGAGCTATTCCCTTTGAAAAAACCTGGTCAAACACATACACTACTTTTTTTATAAGGTCGTCTTACACGCTTTTTTTTCATAAGAACAATTTTATAAGAATAACAAGGCTAAGACTGGCGAAAATTTAAGAACAAGCTGAGGCTCGGGCTCGATGGCTAATTGTTTTTTAAAGTTCGCTGAGCTTCGATCTT